>NW_026470734.1:0-31098 GCF_026875155.1 Cherax quadricarinatus | reverse complement strand
TGTCTGGAGCGGGATGAGTCGGAGTGATAGAGTGTTTGACGGAGCCCCACACGTCACCTTTCGGGGAGAGAGGGGAGGGGAAGGGATAGCGGGAGCTAGGAAACTGACACTACATTAACAAGCAGCCGGCAATCAAAACATTATAACTTTCGGGGGAGGGGTAGAAAGGGGGGGGGGAATAGCTGGAGCCTGACTTACCCTACCTTAAACCAAGCGGCCAGCAATGAAACTATTGTTACTATATACTCCCCGCTACTCCTATTCTATTGAACTTTTCCTCACACTCCCCCATACCAAGTATTATAGTCAAGTGGAGTATAAGAAGAATAGGCGAGGAAAAAAGTTTAACATGTGGGAAGGTCGCGTAAGGCAACAATCTTCTACTGACTGTCACCGGACTTAACCGAGTCAGAGTAATAATTGGATGAACCATTGATATATACAATATGGAACTTTAAAAGCCTGGAGTGCCAATGTCCACCTCAAGAGGCGACTGTTGGTTCCCTTAAAGTTTAGGTATATCAAAGGTTTGTGGTCCGTTTCTAAAATGAATTCATTACCCATGCAAATAAAATTTAAGTTTGGAGTACCCCCACAGGGCCAATTCTTTTCTAATGGTGGAGTATCTCGTTTTTGCGGGAAGGAGATGTCCGGCTTAGGAAGCATCAGGGAAGGGAGTACCATCAGGTTTTGTAGTAGCCACAGCACCTAAGCCCGTATTGGAGGCATCAGTTCTCAAACCAAAATGTTTTATTAATATCTGGAATCTTAAGTAATAGGGTCTTCGAGAAGATATTTTTTAATTCATTTAAAAACTTTTCCCGAGCTACGTCGGAAAGTTCAAGAGATTCCTTCAAGACTTTTTAAGGAAGTCGCATAAGATGCCTGATAAGTCAGTAAGGTTCGGGATAAAACCTTGCATAAAAATTTACCAGAACCAAGAAAAGCTATGCATGAGCTTCTTGGTTTTTGGGGAATTTAAATTCTAATAAGGCTTTGATCTTTACTGGGGAGAGGCTGCAAGAGAGTTATTAGAAAGTATCAGTCCAAGATATTCTAATCTTGTTATACCAAGGAAAGCATTTCTTCGGCTTGGCAGTGAGGCCATGTGAGTGTAACTACGCAAAACCGATGTTAATTTGGGATTATGTTCGCCCCCACGTGGATGTATTACGTTAAATGTTTCAAAATAAACTGAAAACATTTGGCATATTCACCCAAGACCTTTCTCAGCAATTAACGTAGTGTAGCACAGGCAGTTACCAAACGAGGCCTTAGTTCTATATTGCATCAGTCCTTGGTGTGTAGGAAAAGTGGTTGTACCCGCTTAGAAGAAGTATCTAACATTACTTGATGATATGCCTGAGCAATTATCAATCTCTGAAGAAGGAAGCGTCATAAAATTTTGTGTAGATCGCTATTATTATGGGATAGGCTCACATCACCCGAGTTATAGCATAAGGCCTTTGAAGTCAATAGCAATTCTATATGAATTATTCTCCTTCTTAACCATGACTAACTGTGAGGCCAATATGCAGTACTGAGGTTCAATGATCTTTAGTTTTAATAAATTTGTCTACTCTCGGTCAAATGCTCCCTAAGGTGAACTGGAACTGGGTTTAATTTCCGTTTGATAGGATTGTCGTCACTAAGTCAATCTTATGGACTACCGTGGAGGTAAACATCCTGGAATATCAGTAAAGGAATTGATAAAGTTACTCACACATCTGAAGTAGTTCATGTTCTCTTATGGTCATCCAAAGATTCATAATATTAGTTGGTTGCGCCCGGTGGTCAAGAGTCACCAAGTCATGTAGTTCTTCTCATAGTCTAAGTTAGAGGTGTCAGTTACGCGCACACCTTACATTCTTCAGTTGTTTTATCAAGTTGTGTGGAAACACTAAGGTCAAAGTATAAGGCAGTTAACCGAATTTCTTCGGTAATATTTCTTAGGATGTAGATATGATAAAGCTTAGGTTTTCCTTGACTTCTATGAGGTAGTTCAACTTTCCCACAATTTTTTAATACTTTATATGGACCGTTCCATGCTACTAATAATTTATTTGACTTGTAGGCAAAAGTTGCCAGGCTTATCCCCTACTTTAAACTTCTCCTCTGACTTTATAGGAATCAAAATAGGTTTTGTACTGGTCCAATTGGACAAAGTGTAGGGTTTTCGAAAATATGTCAGAGGTTCTCCTCCAAGTTTGGATCTAAGGGTCAGGAGAAACTGGTAAGAAGGAACTGAACCTCAGCATTTACCTCCTCATTAGTCCAATAAGTCATGAAGGATGGCCATTGGACCTCTGCCTGTCTACCTTAGAGAAGTTCAAAAGGTAAAAACCCCAGAGAGTCCTGGGAACTTCCTCATGGCAAACAAGCACAGGGTAGGTAACGATGGCCCACTCCTTAGGGTTTCAGGGAGCCCAAAGTTTCTTAAAATGGACTTGAGAATCGAATGCTGGCACTCCAATCCTCCCATTACAGATTGGGATGATAGGGTGTGGTGAAGAGAGGCTTCACTCCAGAAGTTGGTATAGATGTTGCATAAGTCAGATGTGAATTGTGTCCCACGGTCAGACAAAATTTCTCTAGGGATGCCCCATCTGGTGAAGATGGGACAAAAGGGCTTTCAGCCACTCTGTAGTAGTTATGGTCTTTAAGGGTACAGCTTCGGGAAACCGAAGCATAATCAACTAAGTTAATTATATATCTATGTCCCCAGATGAAAGTGGAGATAAAGGACCAACGTGTCAATAGCTACTCTTTCAAAGGTACCGTAAAGACTGGCATTTTGACCATAGGTACTCGCGGGTTACTCGGAGGATGGAAGTTGGCAAACTTTTACACGAATCTACAATAGGTAGTGACATCTGAGGACATTTTTGGCCCAAAAAAGGTTTCCCTAATTTTATTTAAGGTTTTAAGTGGAGAATGTCCGGCCACTTGGCAGGTCATGTGAAGCCATTTTTAAGAACAGTCTCTCTGCATTGACTTGGAACAACTAAGATGGAATGTTTATCTATCTGATTTAATTTGAATACTGACTTGTACAAGATACCTTTATATATATTCAAATTTATATGAAGTTTTTCCTTTGGATAACTTGATTTTGTTTAGCGGCATTATGGCAATTCTGAAGAGAAGGGCAATTACGGGTGTAACTGACAAAGGAGTCCTTCGATATTATCTAAAGGCTTAAAGTCAGGGGAAAATCAAAGGGACGGACAGTAGGGAGAAGCCTGGGCTTTGGTCTGAGCCCTAGTCAAGACATTTATGGTATCGGAGGGCATATCTTCACTTTCATCTAACAGTGAACCGGTGATCCTACTACCTCGCTTTCGAGAGTATTATTATTATTATAATCAAGGGGGAAGCGCTAAAACCAGAGGATTATACAGCGCCTGGGGGGGGATGTGGAAGGCATTCAGGCTTTAATTCGGGGAAACTGGAGCACAGATCCAATTCCCTAAATCAAGAGCCCCTCACCAACATCAAGGAACCTTCCTTGAGGGGTTCTTTCGAGAGTAGCATCACTGGTTTTTAATCCCACATGAATCTCACGAGACATTGTCTCATCTGAGCTTTCGAGGGATTCTTCTGACTCTACAGGAAGAGGATCTGAACACTTTGTCCATTCTTTGGTGATGAAAGGTCAACCTCAGAAGGAAGAATGGCACCTTTTACATTACCTATTAGTACAGAGCAAGAAGTGATGGGAGCTAGTACGGCTTCAGACCAACCTGTGAACATTTAGACCTATGTAAACAACGGATGGTAGGAAACAAGGGTGTCCGTACGGCAAGTAGTCTGAAAGTTAGCAGAGGAATGAGTTCTTTAAGGTTAGGGAACAGCTATCAGAATTACTATACATGTGCATCCAGTGTCTCGTAAAATGAGTTGATACATTAAGTCCATAACTGATTCCTGAACAGAGGGTGCTTGAGTCATTACAGTCTTTAAAACATATTCCAACTTTTTTGGACCTCTTTGAAGGACAATTCTGACGTTTATGTCCCTTAACACCCACACAAATGACAAACAGGAATAAAAGAAGTCACTTTACTTTCCACTAGGAGGCTTTGATTTCTTAAGGTCTGGATGAACCTTGCCCTTAGGGTTCGATCCCCTTTAGGTCTTTATAGGAATTGTGAGCCTCAGCATTAAAGTCAGGGCGGCCTCAGCAACTTCTCAGCTTTAATCAGGTTCGTTCTCTAATGAATTGTTCTTATGGTGGGGGAAGAGCTGTCATGGAACTGGTCAGCAACCTGAAGTCTTAAGTGATTCATAACTGTGTTCAACTCTGAACTCTCTATCCAAAAGTCGAACAAAACGAAAGGAGTGTCACCTGTAACTGCTGAAAGTTCTGGCCAGCCCGTAAGGTGGCATACCTGAATTTTCTGTAGTATTTGTGGTTTTTTGATAATTCTTCAAGGATTGCTTCTTAAGTAGGTTATAATTACATATTGATATCCTGTGACAAAGTTGCATAGTATCAAAGCGGTACCGAAAATAACATTCCTAAACCTGGTAGCCCAGGTGTCAGCAGGCCATTCACAGAGGGTAGCAGTATTTTCGAACCTGATAAAGTATGAAGTTATGTGTCCCCTCTGTGAAGGGAGGTAAAATTTAAGGTGTTGGATATGTGCACTAGCTGCATGATGTTCAATTTACTCCTTCCTCTAATTTGTTGTTGTGTAAAAGTTAACTTTTTATTCTCTAATTCAAGGCGAGATTTTTTGAGCTCTGCGATCCTTTTCTTCTCTCTATTAACTCATGTCCTTTGCTCTTCGTCAAGTTCTCTTATTAACTTGTTCCTCCACGTATACTTAGCTTGTTACTCACGTATTTAGCCTTGTTTCCTCACGTTCTCTAGCTCTTTCCTCACGATCAAAGTCTATGCACACTCTTTTTTGTCTTCTCATCTCTTTCTAACTGTCTTTCTTTGCTTTCTCTATCAATTCTCTTCTCTTCCTTTTTCTCCTGTCTGTCCCTTCATCTGTCTCTTTCTCTCTCAATTCTCTCTTTTTCAATTCTTTCTGGATCTTAGCACTATGTAAAGATTCTAAATTTTTCCCGTTATTCCTAACTTACATCCAGCGTTTATCCATAACTGGTATTCCTCCATTACTTGCAAGACTTAAAACTACCAGGGGGAAAATGAAACGGATCTTCAAAAGAAAATCGGAGGGTTCAATTCCTGCTCCGCTCAAACGGGTAAATAAAACCAGAGGGCTGATCCTGCTTCAATTAAACAATATGTATTAATGAAAACGAAGGGTTCTATGCGGCTCCGAGCAAACCAGTAAGTAGAATGGGGTCACTTGACCATCAATCTTTCCACGAACAAATCAGAGTGTCCTACGACAATTCCCTTGATAAAAAAATAAAGAGCTCAATTGAAACAATTGTCACTGGAAAATCTCGGGGTCCCTATAGTCTAATCCTCCAAAGTGTTCAAGCTCGAACAAAAAGGTGGCATGAAATTAAATATTATAATCCTGCCTGACTTGACTTACGTAAATTGATGACTATAACATCACAATTCTTTTAAATACTGTACCGTAGTCCTACCAAGAGAATGATTTACTCATGGCTGGTGTAAACTGTCTGTGGTATGCGGCGTTGAAGTTCAATGGTAGATTACGAGATGGAATTGAATCTTGATTCGTAGAGATTGATCCTGGCAAGGGTCGCACTTGTGAAGGCTTACTCAGGCCCTGTAACAACTATCAGACAGTATTACCAAGGCTGGCTCCTCCTCAGGAAAATTAGTGAATAGAATAAGAAATAACAGACAAACATAAACACTTTATTATATAGAAAATATAAAATATAAAACACTTAAATATGAAATTATAATCCTACATTAAAGAAAATGAAAATGAAAAAAATTATAAATGATAACTGAATCAACGTAATATATATGTATATATAAAAACTTGGGTGTCTGGTGTTGGTGACACTGCGTGTTGTTGAAATCGTAGCCGTTGCTGATGATGGGTGGGGTCGCAGGTGTTGATGACAACCCACCGGCTCGTTCTTCACAGATTTTCTAGCCGTCAGTAATCCGTCCAGATGACAGAGAAAGCAGGTTTTTCCACTGCAATATGAGGGTTATATCCTGCTACTTGCATACACAAACAGGTAAATGGATCAAAAATTTGGGACGTCTCAGAACGTTAGTCCGTCTCCTTCAATTCTACTCGTTGATTGGCAGGTGACCCTCTCTGTCATCCAAGCTGGGAAGATAGACAGGTTATCCACTGCTTAAGAAATCACTCTCTATGATAAGTACACTACCTAAAAGATGTGGTGATTATTACAACAGTCAACTTAGAGCAAGACTGAAAGGACTAAGTTTATTATTGGTCAAAAGAGGGAGGAAAAGGGATAGCGGGAGCTAGACTGACCCTACCTTAACAAGCAGCCGGCAATCAAACTATCGCTTTTGGGGAGGGGGAATAGCTGGAGCTGGACTTACCTTACCTTAACAAGTAGCCGGCAATGAAACTATTGTTACTGTACACTCCCTCGCTACTCTTATCTATTGAACTTTCATTAGCTAGATAATCCCAATCAAGATTTGTCCATTATAATCGGCAGAATGAAAATCAGGGATTTTTACTGTATTACCATTATTCCTGTATTCCCATTAATGATAAAAGTGATGGTTTTGTGATCCTTGCGCCAAGCCTTCAGGATCCCAAATTATTTACGAGTTTTTCCTTATTACAAGACAGTCAAGCAAATTATTACCCCTGGTAGCTCTGCTACCACCCTTCAAAAACAGTCTTGAACTGTTTCCAAAAGTCACTGACTCCAGATTACCTTCAAAAAATTTTCCGTCTAAAGTAACATTCAAATGGTAAAAATGCCTACAGTTTTGGGTAAGACACATAGCAACAGTTGGTACTTTTATTTCGAAACGTTTCGCCTTCACAGTAGCTTCTTCAGTCGATACAGAAAGTTGATAGAAGCAAAATACTTGAAGACGATTAATCACCATCCCCTTAAGTTTTGAGGTGTTAGTCCCTCATCTGGAAAGAGTATTGTTCCAAAGTCTGAAACAATTTGGAGTTGAAGTGACAGGATGGAGCCTATATACCATCAGGAGGTTAGATGTAGGCCACTAGTAGATGTAAGAAGGTTAGGTCCCTCTCAGATCCAGCCATTCTCACTAGTAGAAGTTGACAAAGTTGATTTCAGGTGTGAGGGAAAAGTTCTATAGATAGGAGTAGCGATATAGTAACAATAGTTTCATTGCCGGCTACTAGTTAAGGTAGGGTAAGTCAAGCTCGGGCCTTTCTTCCCCCTCCCCGAAAGTGATAGTTTCATTGCCCGCTACTAGTTAAGGTAGGGCAAGTCAAGCTCCCGCATTTCTTCCCCCTCCCCGAAAGTGATAGTTTCATTGCCGGCTACTAGTTAAGGTAGGGTCAGTCTAGCTCCCGCTATCCCTTCCCCTCCCTCTTCTCCCCCCCAAAAGGTGACGTGTGGGGATCTGGTCAAACAGTAAATCACTCGACTCACAGCTCCCAACACTACTGTAAGTACATGCCTGCCTTGTATTCTAGTGGATTTATTGGTTAAAAGCTTCACTTTTGACCAATAATAAACTTAGTCCTTTCAGTCTTGCTCTAGGTTGACTGTTGTAATAATCACCACGTCTTTTGAGTATTGTACTTGCCATGGAGAGTGATTATTTAAGCAGTGGGTAACCTGTCTATCTTTTCAGCTTGGATGACAGTGAGGGTCACCTGTCAATCAACGAGCAGAACAGGAGACGGACTAACGTCCTGGAGACGTCCCATTTTGGATTTAATTACCTGTGCACCTGTATGAAATTGCAGGACGTAACCCCACATCATTGCAGCGTTAAAGAACCTGCTTTCCTGTCATCGGGATACTACTCAAGGCTCTATCTACTGTGAAGAACTAGCCAGTGGGTCGTAACCAACACCTGCAACCCCCCCCCCCCATCATCAGCAACGGCTACGATTTCAACAACACAGTGTCACCAACACCAGACACCCCTATACATATTAGCGTTGAATTAAGTTATCATTTATATTTTTCATTTTTCATTTTCTTTAATGTAGGATTAATATTTCATAATTAAGTGTTTTATATTTTATATTTTCTATATAATAAAGTGTTTATGTTTGTCTGTTATTATTTCTTTTTCTATTCACTAATTTTCCTGAGGAGGAGCCAGCCTTGGTAATACTGTCTGAAGTTGTTACAGGGCTGAGTAAGCCTTCACACAGGTCTGTACCAAGATACCCTTATGTTGCAGTGTCTGACAGAGTGAACATTCAAATGGTATAAAATACCGACAGGTTGTTAGGTAAGACACATATGCAACAGTTAGGTATCTTTATTTCGAAACGTATCGCCTACACAGTAGGCTTCTTCAGTCGAGTACAGAAAAGTTGATAGAAGCAGAAGATACTTGAAGACGATGTAATCAGTCCATCACCCTTGAAGTTTTGAGGTGGCCAGTCCGTCAGTCTGGAGAAGAGTATTGTTCCAAAGTCTGAAACAATATGGAGTTGAAGTGACAGGATGGAGCCTATATACCGTCAGGAGGTGAGATGTAGGCCACTAGTATATGTAAGAAGGTTAGGTCCCTCTCAAATCCAGTCATTCCACTAGTAGAATTTGACAAAGTTGATTTCAACTTTGATAATAGATAATACTAACCTCACCTATGGCTACAACAACAAACCCATCTCTGACATTGACACTCAACTTGCTCTCATCCAAGACACCATTACACAAGCAGCCAACACCGCAATACCAAAGAAAACCCACACCACTCGTTATTCCTTTAAACCCTCAATCAGAACAAGAAGACTAATTTTCTGTTACCACAACCGCTTTCTCTACAACACATATTTAATCAAGTCCGATTAGATCTCACTTACCTCAGAAACAACATTCTACACAGTCTAGAACAAGACCACAACAATCACTGGTCACAGCTCATACTACAAGCGGACAAACAGCGTATCAAAAACACCAAAGCCATCTGGAACTTTAACAAAAAAATCAGAGGCACCACTCCCATCAACAAATTCAAACACATCACCCACAACAACACACACATCTCGGACAAGCAGGCTGCTACTAACATCTTCAAATACATCTGGGAGAACATCTTCCACCCTCACCCACCCCACCCTAACGCTATTCAACACATTCAGAACATAGAACACTGGAACACTACACACACACACGAAACAACACCAGACAGCCACATCCATCTGGACTCTCTTACCTCCTCCAACAACTTGACACTCCTTTCACCAACACAGACGTTAAAACTCTCCTCAGACACCTTCCTCCCAAGGCCTCTGGTGCCTCTGGCCTAAACCATATTATCCTGAAACACCTTCCTGACTCTATCATTACTGCCTACACAAACCTCCTCAATGCCTCCCTTGCCTCTGGATACTTCCCTTCCCTCTTTAAAGCTGCTACGCTATCCTCCCTTACTAAACCCAATAAAGACCACTCTGACCCTAGAAACTATCCCCCCTATCAGCCTCCTCGAAACTTAGGAAAACTCTTTGAAAAACTCATCAATCATCGCCTTCGCAGATACCTGGAACACAATTCTCTATTTACGATGGCCAGTTTGGATTCAGAACACACAGATCCACACAGGATGCCATAAACATCATTCTCAATTATATCCACATCAACACAAAACAAAGAAACAGGACAGCCCTGGTTGCAAAAGACGTTGAAAAGGCCTTTGACACTGTCTGGCACTAAGGGCTCAAGTACAAATTCTGCACTAACTTCAACCTGCCTCTCAATACTCGTAAACTTCTCTGCAACTTTCTAGACGGCCGTACCATGAGAATCAAATTCCAAGGCTGTTACTCTGACTACTTCACACTAAATGCCGGAGTACCCCAGGGATCTGTCCTCTCCCCTACCCTCTACATTTTATACACTAACGACATTCCAACACCTGTATACCACAACTCCATCACACTAGCCTATGCAGACGACATTACACAACTTATCACTCATACCATGTAGATACACTCACACACAAAACACAAAATGATGATCAAAACTAATGCAGCTAATTCCAGCGTTACGTATTTTAACTACAGGAAACGTGATCCTCCATTACCTGTCGAGCTCAGAACAGCTGACACCCGCACTTACATTCCCATCACACAATCTGTCACTGTTCTTGGAGTTAATCTTGACTACCTTCTTCGTTTACATGGACACATTCACTCAAGGCATGCAATAGCTAGTAAGGATCTTGCGGGCCTCTGCAAACTGAAACATGCCTCTCAACGCACCAAGCTACACCTCAGCAAATCCCTAATACGTCCTTTGATAACTTACTCTCCTCTAGCCCTCTCTCTTGCAGCAAAATCAAACTTACTTAAACTGCAGCGTGTCCAGAACAAGGAGCTGCGCTGGGTGTTTGATGTCTGATGGGAGGACTTTGCCACAAGCGAGTCTCTCCATGCCCAATTAGACATCCCTGCGCTGAATCTGTACTGGAAGACGATCAGTGACAGACAGATAGAGAAACTTGAGACACGACATGACTACTGAACCTCTCTCCTTGACGAAGACATTCGCAGACCCACAAACCAACACAACCTTTTCTACTCCTTGCATGATCCTTCTCCTAACGCTATTTACAAATAACCTTGGATTCGCTGACAGGTACCTTCTATGACAGGTACCATTCTCTGACCCACATTCGCCTTAGTTTTTGGGTTAAGACATGACCCAGTTCTACACTCCTGTCTAGCGCTAAACGTCGCATGTCCCTTCGTCCCCGCTCCCCCCACCGGGGTCCCAACAGAAGAGCCTGAATTTCTCTTCTCAATATCTGTTCCACGATCGCCTTCGCTGCTGGGTTAAGCCCTGGCTCTATTTCTACGACTAAGAACACTCCTCTCCAGCACTATTCTTCGTCTGTCCCGTCTTCCCCGCTCATCCCATTTGGGATCTTACCTGAACTTCCGTTCGTTAGTTATATGTCCATCAGTGGTGACCTGTACTTAACTCATCACAGTCACAGTCAATCACGGTGCTGCATTCTTCGTTTGTGACTTAGCTCGAGTAGTGACGTGTGCTTACCTATCACATCACTCACACATCGACGATCTCGCCTCTCTCGAATTACCCCGTGTTGGGAGAGACTTTGCTTCGAGTAGTGCTTGCTGGACCTTCGTCTTCCTCTCCACCATCAGGATTGGTGCGTCGGTGGTTGCCTACCCAAGGGCAGGAAGCCTGTTGCTGCCAGAATTCTCTTCGCCTGTTTACTGCACGCCATACAGCAAGTCTCGCCGCCACTCAGGATATACAGTGCTCCATCAAGCTACAGTTCACCTCCTCAGTGTCCTGCGCAAGGCAAGTACGTGTGCTTGAAGATTGAGACACTTATGCAACATATGGGAATCTTTATTCAGGAAACGTTTCGCCACACAGTGGCTTCATCAGTCTAATACAAAGTAGAAAGGCGTAAGGAGACGAGGAGTTTGAGGTAATCAGCCACTGTTTGGCTATCCTCCTTCCTAAACCCAATAAAGACCACTCTGACCCTAGAAACTATCGCCCTATCAGCCTCCTCTAAACTTTAGGAAAACTCTTTGAAAAACTCATCATATACCTGGAACACAATTCTCTACTTTCTGATGGCCAGTTTGGTTTCAGAACACACAGATCCACACAGGATGCCATTAACATCATTCTCAACTATATACACATCAACACAAAACAAAGAAACAGGACAGCCCTGGTTGCAAAAGACGTTGAAAAAGCCTTTGACACTGTCTGGCACGAAGGGCTCAATTACAAACTCTGCACTAACTTCAACCTGCCTCTCAATACTCGTAAACTCCTCTGCAACTTCCTAGACGGCAGTACCATGAAAATCAAATTCCAAGACTGTTACGCTGACTACTTCTCGCTAAGTGCCGGAGTACCCCAGGGATCTGTCCTCTCCCCTACCCTCTACATTTTATACACTAACGACATTCCAACACCTGTATACCACAACTCCATCACACTAGCCTATGCAGACGACATTACACAACTTATCACTCATTCCAATATAGATACACTCACACACAAAACACAAAATGAGGTCGACAGGATAGCCATCTGGGAACAAAAATGGAGGATCAAAACTAATGCAGCTAAATCCAGCATTACGTATTTTAACTACAGGAAACGTGATCCTCCATTACCTGTTGAGCTCAACAGCTGACACTCGCACTTACATCCCCATCACACAATCTGATACTGTCCTTGGCGTTAATCTTGACTACCTTCTTCGTTTGCATCGACACATTCACTCAAGGCATGCAATAGCTAGTAAGGCCCTTGCGGGCCTCTACAAACTGAAACATGCCTCTCAACGCACCAAACTACACCTCAGCAAATCCCTAATACGTCGTCTGATAACTTGCTCTCCTCTAGCCCTCTCTCTTGCAGCAAACATAAAGTTACTTAAACTGCAGCGTGTCCAGAACAAGGCGCTGCGCTGGGTGCTTGATGTCAGATGGGAGGACTTCGCCACAAGCGAGTCTCTCCATGCCCAATTAGACATCCCTGCGCTGAATCTGTACTGGAAGACGCTCAGTGACAGACAGATAGAGAAACTTGAGACACGACATGACTGCTGGACCTCTCTCCTTGACGAAGACATTCGCAGACCCACAAACCAACACAACCTTTTCTACTCCTTGCATGATCCTGCTCCTAGCCCTAGTGTAAACTCCTGCATTGACTGGTTCGTGGTGCTTAGATTTTGTCCTGGTTAGATCCTTTATTGAAGTGCTAGAAGCGATGGCGACTCTGGTGTTAGCTTGTGAAAGTACTTTTGAGAAGTTCAGTGCAACCTGGCTTCTCCAACAGAGTCAAGATAAAACCATCCAGTGGTACGATCAATGACTCCACCAAGCTTGCCTTTGCTGTGGTAATCATGGGTCTACAGGTCAAGATTACTACCATCCTCTCACTCCACGAAGCCTTCATTATTTCCCTGGGGAAGATGAGTTGAAGCTGAAAAACTACTGACCTTCCTCTGCTTTGTCCACTCTATCAGACCGTGGCTTCAAAGTCATATCCTCTCCTGCCTTACGAGCTAAAAGGACTGTCTTCTTGAAGAGACTTGACAGACTGATTACCATACAAACTGTTGAAAAACCTGAAGACCTCCAAGAAGAACAAAATCCCTGGGCTACAGTTTGAAAGCATCACCAAGATTTCCTACTGCCTCCTCCATGCTGAAAATCACTTTTACTGATGTGCCCAATGGCTGCCCAAGCTATGGCTGAAGGCCTGGCCGTATACTATTACTTCATTAAACTCCAGTCATATTAAAGCTGAGCGGTGCCATCATATTAGTCAGTGCGGGAGTTGATACTCTTACCTACACTCCCACAAAAGACTGGCCCCACAAAGACAAAAAGTTTTTGCTCTACCTGCGGGGCTGAAGCCGCATTCCAAGACTTGTACTTCTACTCTGCCCCACTTAAGTGTCTGAACTGCAAAAACAATCACCATACCCCTCGCTGCAAAGTGCCCCACTCGTCGTGAAATTCTGAGAAAAAGCCAAGAAGCAGAACAGAAGAAGACACCTTCCAAGGCACTACTTATGCTGCCATCACCAAAATCCAGGCCGGGCACAACAAACTTTTAAAAGCTAAACCCCAAACCCCCCACCACTACTCCCTCAGCTTATGAACCTACGAAAATTCATTACTGTATGCTATATGCACACATGCATAATATGGCGTTACCAGGCTCCTTCAACACTGTTATTAACGAGCTCTTCCGATTGAACAACATGCCAAACTTTTCTTTCCCAGACTCTCCACCATCTGCCGACATCATCAACCTCACCAAAGAATTAGGCAACATCACAACGCCTGAAATTCCATCTCCAAGAAACAACCATCAGTGACTTCCAACATCACCACAAACCGTGGGCCAATCACCTGATTCTTCCACCTCTGCTACTGCTACTACAAACCACCTGCTTCATCTCCAGCTCAACCACCAAAAGCCAAGAAAGCTAAGGGCACTTCCTCCTGAAAAACCCCCTCAAGATACTCGATGACCTGACGAAATGGAAGAGGAAACAATATTAGACCAACTGAACCCCTCACCTTCTATACATACAACCCTCACACCCCGTCGCTGTATGCACCTCAGGTCATCTATTCCATGCACCATGGTAGTATCAAGTACACTGTTGCTCCTGGATGCGATCCCCACACTGAAACTGCCCTAATTGCAGACTTAGAAAAAGACAGCAAAAGTCTGCTCAAACTTAGTTTATTATCAAAACCTGCTTTCAAAAGCCCTTAAAAATGGCTCTACGACAGGAACGAAAAACTAACAAAACGCAGATATGAAGAGTGTTTCCACCAATCAACGCTGACCCCTCTCTTTCTCCGCACACTTAACCAATCATATTAAATATGCCTCCCTCTCCATCCCGCTTCCCGCCGATCTCCAGCAACCAGTCGCCGACCAGATCTACAGATCAACTACCATGATGCAGCCTGCACAGCTTGCCCGCGTCGTTCACATTCTCAGCCAAGTCCTGCTCTCTCCAGCTCTATCCCACGATCGTCTCAGTGCTGGGTTAACCCCGGGGCTCTTATTTCTACAACTAGGAACACTCCTCTCCTTCGCTATTCTTCGTCTGTCCCGTCTTCCCCGCTCATCCCATTGGAATCTTACCTGAACTTGTTCGTTCGTTCGTTGTATTGATTGTAATGCTTGATAAAGCTCTTGGAGAGCGAAACGTTGCCACAATAAAATGTCACATTAGTTGCACTTGGGATAAACGTTCTTTGAGCCTCATGTATAGTGTTCAGAAAACTGTCATATTGATAGCTCTCTTCGTTACCCCAGTCAACAGATGATAAGTGTTCTCTAAGCCCATCGTAATCTGCTAAGCGAAAATCTGGGACTGTTACTGAGTTATCCCTACTATCATACTTCCATTCAATGCTAAATGTAATTGATTTGTGGTCGCTAGCACCCAGTTCCTCTGAAACTTCTTAATTATTAACAAGGGATTCATTGTTTGCCAGAACTGACAATGGAACTGAACTTCTCCAGACTGAGGGACTGACAACCTCAAATTCTTCTTTATTGAGGAAACGTTTCGCCACACAGTGGCTTCATCAGTCCATACAAATGAGAATCTTGAAGAACAGGAGGAGAATGAGGTAATCAGACCCTCAACCTTGAGTCGATGTGGTCAGTCCATCAATCTTGAATAGAATACGGCATACGTGCGGAGAAGGAGCTTATAAACCGTTGGTAGGAGAGGTGCAGCAGTCATAGGTCGTGTAACATTTGTTCAATGTTGAAGTAGGTCGTGCCCAAGAATTAGGCAAGCGAAGAATTCCCAAGTATTAAGATCCCAAGAAGTTGCAGTGTCTGACAGGTTTGTAGATGAATGGTTCAGAGAACCGACATTCTTGGGCACGACCTACTTCCACATTGTCACAAATGTGACACCGCGTATGACTGCTGCACCTCTCCTACCAACGGTTTATAAGCTCCTCCGCACGTATGCCGTATTCTATTCAAGATTGATGGACTGACCACATCGACTCAAGGTTGAGGGACTGATTACCTCATTCTCCCCGTTCTTCAAGATTCTCCTTTGTATGGACTGAAGAAGCCACTATGTGGCGAAACGTTTCCTCAATAAAGATACCCAAGAGTTGCACATGTGTCTAATTTTATCAACGTCGGTTCTCTGAACCATTCATCTACAAACCTGTCAACACTGCAACTTCTGGGATCAAAATATTTGGGAATCTTCGCTTGCCAATTCTTGGCACGACCACTTCCACATTGTCACAAATTACACCGCCTATGACGTTGCCCTCCCTACCAACTTTTTATAAGCTTTCTCCCACGATGCCTATTCATTCAAGATTGAGGACTGCCCAAACTCGACCGGGTTGAGGGACTGATTACCTCATTCTCCTCCTGTTCTTCAAGATTCTCCTTTGTATCGAGATGAAGCCACTGGTGGCAAAAACGTTTCCTCAAAAAGATACCCAAGAGTTGTTGGGTAAGCACATATGCAACAGTTAGGTATCTTTTTTATGAAACGTTTTCGCCTACCAGTAGGCTTCTTCAAAGTCAGAAAATTGAAGAAGCGAAGATACTTGAAGACGGTAATCACCACCCCCTTTAAAGTTTTAGGTGGTCAGTCCCCATCTGGGAAACATTGTTCCATAGTATGAAACAAATGGAGAAAAGTCGATGGAGCTTTTTTATGCGCCAAGAGGGAACAGGCCACTAGGAGGGGTAAGAACTCAGATGTTTGAGAGGTCAGGTCCCCCCAAAACCCGCCCCTCCACTAGTGGAAGTTTCGAAGTTAATTGCGGGTCTGTACCAAAACCCTTTGTTCAGTGTCTACAGATTGAAATTAAAAGGTATAAAATACCGACAGGTTTTTTATAAGCACAATGCAACATTTTGGTATCTTTATTATGAAACGTTTCGCCACCAGTAGGCTTCTTCGTAAAGACAGAAAATTGATAGAAGCAGAAGAAACTGAAGACGATGTAATCATCCTTCACCCTTAAATTTTGGGGGGTCAGCCCCCTCTGCTGGAGAAGACATTTTCCTATAAAACAAAGGAAAGAATGACGGGATGGAGCTTTTTTTAGCCCCAAAGAGGTAAACTGGGCCCACAAGGAAGGGGCTGGTTTTGAGAGGGACCTGCCCTTCAACATCTGAGTTCTTCCTCTCCTATGGCCACGCCCCTCACCTTTTGGGCGCTATAAAAAGCCCCATCCTGTCACTCTTCTCCATATGTTTTTCATACAGGGAACAATGCTCTCTCCAGACTGAGGGACTGACCACCTAAAAACTTTAAGGGGAGGACTGATTACATCGTCTTCAAGTATCTTGCTTCATCAACTTTCTGTATTTGAGAAGAAGCCACTGTGTGGCAAACGTTTCATAATAAAGATACCTAACTTTTTTCATATGTGTCTTACCTAAAAACCCGTCGGTATTTTATACCTTTTTTAAGTTAAAACTGTCAACACTGCAACCAAGGTACTTGGGTACAGCCCTGCAACAACTTCGACAATTTCCACTAGTGAGGGGGGGCTGGTTTTTGAGAGGGCCGACCTCTCAACACTGAGTTCTTACCTCCCAGGGGGCCTACGTCTCACCTTTTGGGCGCATAAAAAGCTCCATCCTGTCATTCTTCCCATATGTTTTCATACTATGGAACAAGCTTTTCTCCAGACTAGGGACTGACCACCTCAAAACTTAAGGGTGAGGGACTGTTTTACATCGCTTAAATATCTTCCTTCTATCCTTTTCTGTACTTGTGAAGAAGCCTACTGTGAAAGGGCAAAAACGTTTCATAATAAAGAACCAACTGTTGCATATGTGTCTTACCAACAACCTGTCGGTTTTTTATCCCATTTTAATTTTTCAATCTGTCAGCACTGCAACCAAGGGTATCTTGTACGACCTGCAAAAATTTCGAAAAAACTTCCACTAGGGAAGGGCTGAATTTTAGGGGGACCTGACCTCTCAACATCTGAGTTTTTCCCCACCCCTATGGCCTATCTCACCTCTTGCACTATAAAAAGCTCCACCTGTCATTTCTTCCCAATTTTGTTTCATACATGGAACAATGCTCTTCCCCAGACTGGGGGACTGACCACCCTCAAAATTTTAAAGGGGTGATGGATATTACATCTCTTCAAGTATTTTTCTTTTCTATAAAAATTTTTTCTGTACTTGACGAAGAAGCCACTGTGTGGGCGAAACGTTTCAAATAAAGCCCTAACTGTTGCATATTGTTTTACCTAAAAACCTGTCGGATTTTAAACCATTTTAATGTTCAATCGTCAGAACTGCAACAAAAGGGGTATCCTGGTACAGCCTGCAATAAACTTCGACAATTTTCCACATGAGAGGGGCGGGGTTTTTTGAGAGGGACCTAACCTTTCACATCTGATTTTCTTACCTCTCCTAGGGCCTACGTCTCACCTCCTGCGCTATAAAACTCCATCCGTCACTTCTTCCATATTGTTTCTACTATGGAACAATGCTCTTCCCAGACTGGGGGCTGACCACCTCAAAACTTTAAGGGTGAGGACTGATTACATGCTTCAGTATCTTCTGCTTCTATCACTTTTCTTACTTGACTGAAGAACCCTACTGTGTAGGCGAAACTTTTTCATAATAAAGAACCAACGTTGCTATGGTTTTACCTAACAACCTGTCGTATTTTATACCATTTTTTTGTTCAATTTTTTCTGTACTTGACGAAGAAGCCTACGTGTAGCGAAACGTTTCAAAATAAAGATACCTAACTGTTGCATATGTTCTTACCTAACAACCTGTCGGTTTTATCCATTTAATGTTCAATTGTCAACCTGCAACAAAAGGGGTATCGGGTACAGACCTCTAAACTTCGACCAAAATTCCACTATGAAGGGGCGGGATTTGAGGGGGCCGCCCTCCAACTCTGATTTTCAAAACCTTCCTAGGGGCCTACTCTCACCTCTTGGCCTAAAAAACCCGTCCTGTCACTTCTTCCCCCAAATTGTTTTTATACTATGGAACAACCCTTTCCCAGACTAAAGGGACTGACCACCTCAAAATTTTTAAAGGGGTGAGGCCCTGATTACATCGTCTTCAAGTATCTTCTGCTTCTATCAACTTTTCTGTACTTGACGAAAAGCCCTGTGTAGGCGAAACTTTTCTAATAAAGATACCTAACTGTTGCATACGGTCTTACCCAACCCTGTGGGTATTTTATCCCTTTTTAATGTTCAAGGGTCAACACTCAACAAAAGGTATTTTTGGTACGACCGAAATCAACTTCGACAATTCCACTTGAGGGGCTGGATTTGAGGGACCTACCTCTCAACATCTGAGTTTTTTTACCCTCCTAGGGCCTACGTCTCACCCCTTGGCCAAAAAAAAGCTCCACCGTCACTTCTTCCCATTTTTTTTCATACTATGGAAAAATGCCTTCTCCAGCTAGGACTCCACCCAAAACTTTAAGGGGAGGGACTGATTACATCGTCTTCAAATCTTCTTTTCTTCAACTTTTTGTACTTTTTTGGTAAGACACATAAAACAGTAGCATCTTATTTGAAACGTTTCGCCTACACAGAAGGCTTCTTCATCAAGTACAGAAAATTATAAAACAGAAGATACTTAAACGTGAACACCATCCCCCTTTAAAGTTTTGGGGGGTCTCCCCAGTCTGGAGAAGAGCATTGTTTCAACTATGAAAATGCTCTTCTCCAACAGGGACGACCACCTCAAAATTTTAAGGGGAGGGACTGATTACATCGTCTAAAGTATCTTCGCTTCTACAACTTTCGTACTTGACTGAAGAACCTATGTTAGCAAAACTTTTCACAATAAAGATACCTAACGCGCATTTTCTTACCCAACAACCTGTGGTTTTTTTAAACCTTTTTTCTGTACCTACGAAGAAGCCTACTGTGGGGTAGGCAAACGTTTTCAAAATAAAGATACCTAACGTTGCATAGTGTCTTACTAACAACCTGTGGGTATTTAAACCATTTTAAGTTCAATCATCAGACACTGCAACACAAGGGTCTCTTTTTACAGACCTCAATCAACTTCGAAAACTTCCATTTTGGAGAGGGGCTGGTTTTGAGAGGGACCGACCTCTCACATCGATTTTCTTACCCCCTAGTGGCCACGTCTCCCCTCTTGGCGCATAAAAACCCCATCCTGTCACTTCTTTCCATATTGTTTCATACTAGGAACAGCTTTTTCTCAACTGGGGGACGACCACCTAAAAATTTTTAAGGTGATGGACGATTACATCGTCTTCAAGTATTTTCTGCTTCTATAAACTTTTCTGTACTTGACTGAAGAACCTACTGGTAGGCGAAACTTTCATAATAAAATACCTAACTGTTGCTAGTGTCTTCCCTAAAAACCTGTCGGATTTTATCCCATTTAATTTCAATCTGTCAGCACTGAAACAAAAGGGGTATCTTGGACAGACCTGCAATAAACTTCGAAATTTCCACTAGGAGGGGCGGGTTTTGGGAAGGGACCTGACCCCCTCAACACTGAGTTCTACCTCCCTAGTGGCCTACGTCTCACCTCTTGGCGTATAAAAAGCTCCATCCTGTCACTTTTTCTCCATTTTGTTTCATACTATGGAACAATCCCTTTTCTCCAACGGGGACGACCACCTCAACACTTTAAGGGTGAGGACTGATTACATCGTCTCCCAGATTTTCTGCTTCTACAACTTTTCTGTACTGACTGAAGAAGCCACGTGTAGGCAAAAACGTTTTCATAAAAAAGATACCAACTTTGCATAGGTCTTACCTAACAACCTGTCGGAAATTTATACCATTTTAATGTTCAACCCAAGAGTTGCATATTGCAATTTTAAAACCTTTGGATTGCACATTTGCAATTTATCAACATATCAGTTTTTCAAACCCATCATCTACAAACCCCAGACACGCAACTTCTTGGATCTTAATATTTTGGACTCTTCGTTTCCAATTCTTGGGGCACGACCACTACACATTGAAAAAAAGGGACACCACCTATGACGCGCACCTCTTTTGCCAACGGTTTATAACTCCTTCCCCCCCGCACGTATGCCGAAACCCCTATTAAATTTTGAGGGACTGACCCACATCGACTCAAGTTGAGGGACTGATTACCTCTTCTCATCCTGTTCTTCAAGATTCCCTTTGTAGTACTGATGAAGCCACTGTTGGCGAAACGTTTCCCTCAATAAAGATACCCAGATTGCACATTGTCAAATTTTATCAACATGTGGGTTCTCTACCATTCATCTACAAAGACTCAGAGAGGTGAAGCTGCCGTTTTTTTATTTAATTGTATTCAAAACAGCGATCAGTGCTGAATCGAGCACTTGGTCTGGGGAAATTATTTTTCTTTGATCACAAATTTGGGGCGTTCCCTGAATTTCATGAGATGTTTGGGTAATTTCGAGTTGTACACAGCTTTTTTCAAGTTACGTTCCGCATGCGTAAATTTGTTCATTGAGGGGGGGGTTTCGGGGTTTCTTGCTGTTTCACCCTACGTAAAATCTTGTCACAGCCTCCACGGAAGTGTAAACCCTGCATTGACTGGTTCGGATGCGGGGTTTTTGTCCCGGGTTAGATCCTTTATTAAAGCGCTGAGGCGATGGCGACCTGGTTTTACCAAGGACAGTGACGATTGTGTATGGGATGTAAGTGCGGTGTCACTGTTCGACTTGACGGGGAATGGACTCTAGGTTTCCTTTTAAAAATTTGGGGCTAGGACGGCCTGATGGGGGACCCCTTTTCTCACCGGGGTTTGTTTGTAAGCTTTGTTTTTGAAAAAAAACAGTTAAAATTTAACACAGATTTCAATCAAGTCAACAAAATCTCCGGGGGGTAAGGAAGATTAAGGCCGATTGACTTTACGCCCGTAAACCCGAGGGCTTTTGTAAAGATTTTTTGGAAGAGGAAGTCACGTCCAAACGCTAGTTTTTTGTTTAGGAGGGAGAGGTTTTAGGGGATGCGGTTAAAGGTCGCCTGAGTGTTTAAGATAGGGGGGCTGATGGTCCCCAAAAGGGCAGAAAGATTTTTGGCAAGACCTCCGACTAGTTTGTGGGGAGCACTGCCTTTTCCCCTGTTGGTAAGACACAAAGGGTCTTACCTAACAATCGCCCGGTATTTTATCCCATTTTAATGTTCAATTTTTTGTTAGCGAGGGGGATTGTAAAGGACCTGCCTAGTAGGGCCAACGGGCCTCTGCATGTTCCCTTTTCTTGTGTTTTTAGCAGTACTGATCACGTATCAGTTCATTTCACGAATTTTTTCAACAGTAAGGAGAGGAAGGTGTGGAGTTCCTGGTGAACGTGTACTACTCAAGAGCATTTTGCTAAGGCCCAGTTTCCCCAGGAACGTCTGCAAGGGGGGGCGGGCGGGCTCCGGGCACCGACTACACACTGAGGGTCAAGGTTTTCAAGGCTTTTCCTCATGCCGCGACATACAGCGCAAAAGTGAACCTTTTTAAAGCCACAACTAAAGGGTGAGCAAATATAGAAAAAAAAACACTGAGCAGGACTACTGGCCCATACAGGTATATTTTTGTAAAATCCAAACCCTCTAAAAAAATTCCCCCAAACCCCCATTTAAAAAAAGCCCAAACACGGGACAAATTGAAATGGGCAAATATTTATAGAGGTTTGTAGATAAATGGTTCAGAAACCGACATGTTAAAAAATTAGACACATGTGCAACTTTTGGGGTATCTGATTGAAAAACGTTTCGCCACACGTGGTTTTCATCATCCATACATAGGAAAACTTGAAGAACAGGAGGAGAAGAGGAAATCAGTCCCTCCCTTGAGTCGATTGGTCTTTTCAATCCGACTCAAGGTTGGGGACGTTTACCTCATTCTCCTCCTTTTTTCTTCAATTTTCTCCTATGAAGGACTGATGAAGCCAATGTGTGGCGAAACTTTTCCCCTAATAAAGATACCCAAGAGTTGCACATGGTCTAATTTTATCATTTTAAATAGGGGGTTTGGATTTAAAAAGGATAGCCTGTATGGGCCAGTAGGCCTGCTGCAGTGTTCTTTCCTTCTAATTTCTTGTATTAAGCTGCGTTTAACCCTTTAAACCCAAAAAAGTTTAAGATTTGGAAAGAACTAAAAACAATTAAAAAGTTTGAGCGTTTTATCTCCCAAACTAATTATGAATTTTTTCCCTTTTGTCACAGACCGGGGCCCGGGGGGGCCGTTGCCCCGAAACCTCTCCAGGTAAACTCCGGGTAAACAAATTGTTCGGTGATTTTCTACAAAATTTCGATAGATAATTGGCTTTTTAGCTTATTACAAATCGAAAAATAAAGACTTATTTTTGTGAACATTAAAATGGTATAAAATACCGACAGGTTTTAGGTAAGACACATATCAACAGTTAGGTATTTTTTATTTCGAAACGATTCCCCTACACAGTGGGCTTCTTCAGTCATACAGAAGGGGGGTTTATAAAGCGAAGAATTTTGAAGACGATGTAATCAGTCCATCCCCCTTTAAAGTTTGAGGTGTCATCCCTCATCTGGAGAAGAGCTTGTTCCATAGTCTGAAACAATAGGTTGAATAACGAACGAACAACAAATTTTCAGGTAAGACCCAAATGGGAGAGGGGGAAGACGGACAGACGAAGAATATGGGAGAGGAGTGTTTTCTTAGTCTAGAAATAGAGCCAGGGCAAAAACCCGCAGCGAGGCGATCGGGGACGATATTGAAAGGAAATTCAGGCCTTCTGTTTTTTCCGCGGGTGAGGGGAAAGGGAAGGGACATGCGACTTTTAGCGCAAAGGGGAGGTAGAACTGAGCCATTTTTTAAACCCCAAAGGGAAAGGGCAACGGGATCAGAGAAGGTACCTGTCATAGACGTCCCCCTCGGAGAACCCAAAGGGTTTTTGTAAATGGGGTTTGGGAGCGGGATCAGCAAGGAGTAAAAAAAGGTTGTTTTGGTTTGTGGGTCGCAATGTCTTCGTAAAGGGAAGGGGTCCAAAATCATATCGTTCAAAAGTTTTCAATCTGTCTGTCACTGAGCGTCTTTTCCAGTACAGATTCGAGCGGGATGGCTAACGGGGCAGTAAAGACCGCATGTGCGAAGCCCCCCACTGACATAAAGCACCCACGCAGCCCCTTGTTCTGGACACGCGCCTTTAATAATTTTTTTTTTGCTGCAAGAATAGAGGAGAGTAATTATCAAGGACGTATAAGGATTTTAGAGGGTTAGTTTGGGGGTTTTTTTAAGGCAGTTTCAGCTTGAAAGGGGCCCGAAAGGGGCCACTACTTTTTGCATGCCTTGATAAATTGCCGGTAACGAGAAGGATCAAGATAACCCCAAGGACAGTGACAGATTGTGTAGGGGAGAAGTGGGGGTGTCCTGTTCTGAGCTCGACGGGTAAGGAGGATCACGTTTTCTTAGTTAAAATAGTAATGCGGGTTTTTACTGCATTGGTTTTGATCCTCCTTTTTTTGTTCCCAGAGGGCTATCCTGTCGACCCTTTTGTGTTTTGTGTGTAGTGTATCTAAATTGGCATTGAAAAGTTGTGTAATGTCGTCTCTAGCAGTGTATGGTTTTTTTGGTATACAGGTGGGGGAATGTCGTTATGAATAAAATGTAGAGGGTAGGGGAGGACAGATCCCGGGGGCTCCAGCATTAGGTGAAGATAAAGAAACACCCTTTGGGAAATTTTGATTCTCATGTAGGGGCCGTCAGGAAGTTCAGAGGTTTTTACGGTAGTGAAGGCAGGTAAAGTTATGCAGATTGATTTGACCCTTTGGGTGCCAGACGTGCCCAAAAGTTTTTTTAACTTTTTTTGAAACCCGGGGGCTTCCTGTTTCTTTTGTCCGTTTTTTGTGGTTGTTTTTTGGAAATGATGTTAATGGCACTTGTGGGGACGGTTTTTCTAAACCCAAAACACCATCAAAAGTAAGAGTGTTTTTCCGGGTATCTGCGAAGGCGAGGGTTAAAAGATTTTTCAAAGAGTTTACCTAAAGTTTCGGGGAGTGATAGGCATAGTTTCTAGATCAAGGGTTTTTTTTTTTGGGTTTAGGAAGGAGATACATAGCAGCTTTGAAAGGGAAGGGAAGTACCAAGGCAAGGGGGGCATTGAGGGGGTTTGGGGCAGAAATAGGTCGGGAAAGGGGTTTTTTGGGATAAATGGTTTAGGCCGGGGGGGCGCCAGGACCCTTTTGGGAGGAAGGTGTCTGAGAATTTTTTAATGTCTGTGTGGTGAAAGGAGTGCGAGTTTTTTGGGGAGGGGGTAAAGAGTCAATAATGTTTTCTATCGGTGTTGATCTTTTTGGTGTGCAGTTTCCAATTTTTTATTTCTAATGTGTTAAAAACGTTAGGGTGAGGGCGGTGAGGGGAAGAGTTTTCTCCCAGCACTAGAGAAGAGTTTTCAAGTTTTCTAAGATGGAGATACGGGGATTAACGGGGGAAACAAGAGGATTTGATAATCCCCTGTTTTGATCCCCAGGTTTTTGAGGGGGGCTTGGTCAGTGGCCGGGGAACATGAACCAAACTGAAGATCAAAAAAACGGTTGGAAGCAGAAACAACGAGAAACCAAAGACTACCGTGGGAAACTTCCAACTCATTCTCGGGCTACCTGACAATGTGATTTTTCTACTGGGAATGCCACAACGACACCAAAGAAGCATTGGCAGAAAGTGAGTAAGACACCCAGAAACCCCAACGAGGACCATCGAGAACGTCTTGACGAATTCACAATGTTAAAACACCTGCGAATGTGAGTCACTACTCACACACGACGGACGACGCCAAGGAAGGGGAAAAACATTGGTTGTTGGGGATAGCCAACTAGGGCCTGGAAAGGGGTTCTGCTTGAAGATAGGATAGGAGGCAGAGAGTGTGTTTTCCCCCGGGGTGGGGGGATGGATATTGTTAGCCGTCCGGTGACATCATGAGAGAATGGGGGCAATCCTATTAAACTGTCTCAGTGCTGGAGGGAACGATGTTGGCAGACTAGGGGTGAGGACCGATTACAGGGATAGGGCAGCAATAGAGATAATTTGGAGAAGGGTGGGGGAAAACCCGTCATAGGGCATTTTTCCAAGGGGAAAATTGGAAATGAATGGTTGTCCAGAGCAATTGGTCAATTGCTGGCTGGACAAATACTGTAAGGAAAATCGGGAAAAATCATTGACAAAATGGGACCTTCAAAGGGAGAAATGACATGTAAGCCAGGGATGGGTGGGACTTAACAGGGGGGGGTGGAGCACGGCCAACCAGTGGAGGGACTGTTAGGTCTTTAAACTAGGAATTTATGGTAGGGTTTTGGCGGGGAAAAATGTGAAGTCCAGGGTAGAACATGAGTACTAGGGGAACTGTAATAGGCAAAAGAGGGGATATTGAAAGCCCTGGGACTAATTGACAAGGACAGTAATAGGGTTTTGTGGGGAAAAACAGAAAGGGGCAGGAAGGGGTAAAGAAGAGGGGGGTCATTAAATATTTATTTCCAAAACGCAGGCTAGGAAAAAGAGGACTAGTTGAGACTGTTCAGTGCAGGTAAAATAGATGTATTTGCCCCTTACTGAGACGTGTTAAAATTTAAAAAGTCGGGACATGCCTGCAGAATGCACATTCAGGGTTTAAATTGTTCCAAGTAATAAAAAATCGGGAAGGGGGGGGGGGTGGCATTTTAGTCCGAGATCGCTTTAATGTTGCATAAAACGGGATTTAAATCGAAGTAACACATACAGAGCTGTTTTTGGGTAGAATTTTCAGAGGGGCATGAAAAATTAAATTTTTGGTGTATATACCGCCCCCAAATTTTTGATAGGACCAGGGAGACTACTATGGGAGGAAATTTAGGGGGCCCCAAGGCACGAAATGTAGTAATTCAGGACTTAACTTTATCCATAATTTTGGAATTTTTTGACGGGAAAATTTAGAATCATACGATTTCTTAAATAGTTCAGGATTGTTTTTTTTAAGCATTTGTGACAAACCTACAAGGGGGAAAACCTGCTTGATTATTTCGGCAAACTGAATCCCTTGTAATAATTTTGAAGTTTCAGAGGAACTGGGGGCTAGCGACCACAAAACAATACATTTAGAATTAAGGAAGTATGATGAAGGGATAACCCAGTAAAAAGCCCTATTTTTCGCTTAGCAGATTTCATGACTTAAGAACACTTTTCATCGTTTACGGGGTAACGAAGTACAATTAAACATTTTCGAACACAATACATGCGCTCAAAGAACTTAATCCCTATAAGGGAAAATTTAAACAAATAGAAAAGACCCCAAAAAGGGTAATAATAGGGTGAAAACTACAGGGAAAAGAAAGGAATTTATAGGGACAAAAGGGCGAGGGTCATTTATGAACAGTAATTGACATTAAGAGGGACATTAAAAAGGGGGGAAAAAAAACAAAAGGGGTAGAAATTAAAATTCTAGGGGTTTCAAAAAATAACCCAAAAATTTTTTTTTAGGTCTATAGAACAAAAGTCAGAGATAAAAAGGGCCCCTTAAAAATAACTTTTGGGAAACTTACTGACAAAGAGAATAAAATGTGCTCGATTTTAAATAATTTTTTCTCTCGGTTTTTTTCACAGGAAAACAATAATATTTTCCGGAATTAAAATTTTTATAGTGGACAGAAAAGTAAATTTTGTAAAATCAAGTCACTAGTGAAAAGGTTGTGAAGCAGATAGACCGACTGAAAACAAAATAAGTCCCGGGGCCAGTTTGTTTGTTTAGTTTAATAGTTTATTAGCACCCCATACCCCTCCTGTGGGGGGTAGCAAAAGATTACAAGGTACATAATTTGGGCCAGGGCTGGACTCCAAAGTTTTTTTATAGCTAGCAAGTTTTCAGAGGTAAATGAACTCACAATTTAAAAGTAATGAACTCCAATTTAAAAGGAAAGAACCACAATTTACAAAAGGAATGAACCCAGTAAATCTGGGCACAATCATGACAATTTACAAAGGTAAGAATTGAAAACTTATGCAACACAAAAGGGAATTTATTGAAAAACGTTTCGCCACACAGTGGTTTATCATCCAAACAAAGTAGAAATGGGTAAGGAGAGTAGAAAATGAGGTTAATCAGTCCCCAACCGGGTTTGATGTGTTCAGTCCATCATCTTTTAGTAAGTGCAGCATAGGGCCAGAGAGGTGGCTTTATACTGCGGGAGATGATTGAAACAGGGGGAGGCGGGGCTTAGTGGACCTGCCACATGTAAAAAGGGGCATCGTCCAAAGGGTTTGGGGAAGCTTGAAAATCTTTGACCAAGATTCCATGATTTGCAGTGTTTACGATGTGATGAATGGTTTTGAAAACCGACAAGTTGAAGAATTTAACACTTATAACACATGGGAATCTTATTGAAGAAACGTTTCGCCACACAGTGGCTTCATCATCCAAAACAAAGTAGAAAGGGTAAGGAAGTAAAGTATGAGGAATTTCAGCCCAAAAACCGGATTTGATTGTTCAGTCCCTCACTCTTGTAGTAAGTGCACAAGGGGCCAGAGGGTGGCTTTTTATCTGCGGTGAGATGAGTTGAAGCAGGAGGACGGAATTTAGGGGACCTGCCAAATGTAATTAGGGGGCACGTCCAAAAGGTTGGGCAAGCGTTTAAGTCTTTTTTTCCAAGAAAATTCCATGATTTTGGGGTCTACAATGTGAAAAATGGTTTTTTAAAAACCCACAAAGAAATCAACGCTTGCCCAAACCCTTTTGGGCGATGACCTACTTACTTGGGGGCAGGTCCCCTAAGATCCCGCCTCCTCCTCTTCAACCATCTCAAAGCAGTATAAACCACCTCTTGGCCCCATCTGCACTTTCTACAAGAGTGATGGACGAACCATCGAAAACCAGGTTGAGGGGACTGATTTCCTCATACTTCTATCTCCTTACCCATTTCTACTTTTTATTGGGCTGATGAAGCCACTGTGGGTGGGTAAAGCCACAAGGGGCTTATATACTGCGGTGAGATGAGTTAAGCAGGAGGAGGCGGGGTCTTAGTGGGCCTCCACTAAGTAATAGGTCACGTCCAAAAGGGTTGGGGGAAGCGTTGAGGACGATTTCCTCAACTTCTACCTCCTTTCCCATTTCAAATTTGTATTGGACTGATAAGCCACTGTGGGGGGCTAAAGCCACAAGGTCTTATAACCGGGGAGAGAGTTGAAGCAGGAGGAGGCGGGGTCCCTTTTGGGGCCTCCACTAATGTAAGAGGCACGTCCCCCAAAAGGTTTTTGGGAAGCGTTGAAGTCTTTGTACCAAGATTTCCCTGATGTTTCAGTTCTGACAATTAGAATGTTTTGAAAACCGACAAGTTGAAGAATTGAGACACTTATCAACACAGGGGGAAACTTTATTTAAGAAACGTTTTTGCCACACATGGCTTCATCAGTCCCCAAACAAAGTAGAAATGGGTAAGGAGAGTAGAAGTATAGGTAATCAGTCCCTCAACCGGGTCTTGTTTTCCTTCCTCTTAGTAAGGGAGCATAGGGCCAGAGAGGTGGCTTAATACTCGGGGGAGATGGGTTAGCGGGGGAGGCGGGATTTTTGGGCCTGCCACTAATGTAAGTAGGTCATCGTCCAAAGGTTTGGGGCAACGTTGAAGTCTTGTACCAAGATTCCATGAGTTGCAGTGTCTGACAGATGTAGAAAAGGTTTTGAAAACCGACAAAGACTTCAACGCTTTCCCAAAAACCTTTGGAATGACCTACTTACATTAGTGGCAGGGCCCACTAAATCCCGCCTCCTCCTGCTTCAACCATCTCACCGCAGTATTAAGCCACCTCTCTGGCCCTATGTGCAGTGGGAGATTATTGAAAAAAGTTCTTTTTCTATATGACTTGGGTGAATGTGGTAATAGAATGGCCAACCCTCAAGAGAGCTTGGGGACCATGGAGAACTGAAAGTAACTTTAGCATGAAATTGGGCGTTTGGGGGTTTTGAGAGCTTTCTACCGAGGCCCACGTGTTTTGTTCCTCAATAGTTCTTCATCTTCAAAAGAAGAGAGGAGATACGTCAAGTCTTTTCACAAAGACCAAACGTTTCGACTTTAAGAATGGGGACGGGGGAAAAGTGAATTGTTGTGTTTTTAGGGGCCTGATTGAAGAGTCGTCCCCCTTAGTTTTATGCTTCCGTGCGTCTGTGCAGACGACAAAAAAGGATCTTTCGAGAGGGTTGCCGTAAAAATTTTCCCAGGCAGGGGCCCAACACGGTAGCTAAAGCAACTTCGAGGATCATTTTTTCCCCCCATTTACAGGGTTGATTTTTTACACGATTCGCAGCATTGTGAAAAGGATAAACGTTTGTAGAATAAAATTCCTAACCCCGCAGGGGGGTAAAGCAAAAAAAGAAGAAGCGGGGTAGAGGGGAAAATAAGAAGTTTTGTTTAAAATGGGGGAATGAGGGCACGATTTCAGATCCTGGGGACCATTACTACAACACCAACATGTCTTAACTGCAAGGGAATCACATACCCTTGCACAAGTTTTCCCACCAGGAAAGAAACATATTGAAGAAAACAAATTCTGAAAAAACCTCCAAATTCACCCACATATCTGCAATAACCAAAAACCCCAAACCGACGCCATCAAGACTAAACCGCTAATCTACAGGCACCATCGCCCACAACTCCCCTCTCTCCACTCCCAACGGTGCTCCTTTTCCCAAGGGGCTGACTGCATGGGGTATCACCCTTGCAAACGCAGCAAGCCCCGGCACTTTCAACACCAGTATTTCGAAATATTCCGTCTGAACAAAATGCCTGCCTTAATTTTCCGGGAATCCACACCTTCAAAGACACCCAAGATCCTTCCCAACGTCCTGAACTTTACTGCACCTCAACCTGTCTCCTGCCCAACAACTGCTCCTGTAACTTTTATAACCACTTCCCCGCTGACAAAGTTTTTTTAATTTCCCCAACCACCGCCTCCCCCTCCCCAGCCCTGACACAACCATTTCAACCCCACAGCGCTCCTGTCAACCCCCAGTCACCTGCACCCCTTGTAGATTCTCCCAGTGAATCCCCTCCAAAGAGGGAAAAAAACGACGACCCAGTAAAACCCCCATGGGGAAAAACCCTTAACCTTTTTCACTTTTCCTTCAAATACTGACACCAGACCGTACTGAACTTTACAAAAGCCCCGTGCTGGAACATCAAGTATGCATGTGAACACCCTTTACCTTTACACTCACCCAAGTTCTTGATTCATCAACCTTACGTTTTTTCCCCTTTACAACAAGGGGAAAAATTTTACCACCTATAAAAAGAGCTTCAAAAGTTTTAAAATGGTCCATTTCAACCTCCTCCTCAGTTACCCTATAACTCCCATAGGTTTTTACCTCGATGTGACCGCCTGCTGCCACTACCAAGATTCAAGACTTCAACTACAACAAGTTCAATGCAAAAACCCCCGCAATTCCTGTTTCTCATCTGCCCCCCGATCGCCTTTCGCTGGGTTAAGCCCTGCTCATTTCCTTAAAGAACACTCCTCTCCAGAGCATTTTTCATCTGTTTTTCC
>NW_026470733.1:0-12219 GCF_026875155.1 Cherax quadricarinatus | reverse complement strand
AATGGTATATAAAATACCGACAGGTTGTTAACAACCTGTCGGTATTTTATACCATTTTAATGTTCAGATCCGTGTGTGACTTGAAAAAAGCCCACTGTGTGGGTGAAACGTTGTCAATAAAGGATCACATTATACTGCATTTGTGTTTATATTTCCACACCTTGTACATGCATGTAGGAATCTTCTCCAATACCAAATAAAAAAAAAATACCAAATTGAATATCATTATGTTGCAGTTATGTTAAAAATAATGAGTTTCGGTTATTCAGTAATCATAACAACCTCTGGCTCCTCTACCTCAATAATTAGCAAGAAGTGACCACAGTCAAACTGAAAACAAGCGTCTGTGTACCTGGATGATCCGAGGAAGGTATCGTCATGTAACCGAAAACTCCAGCTGCCTGTAACTCTGCCTGTAATGGCTGTATAACCCTTGGGGTTTAGCTCTTCTTTTTGATAATAATAATAATAATAATAATATCTGCCTGTAATGGTCTTACAAGGTATTTCGTATATACCAAAACTCAAACTCCCTATACCTCAATAATAATAATAATAATAATAATAATAATAATAATAATAATAATAATAATAATAATAAATCATCTTTATTTCTATAAACACATGATACAACTTATATGTGAACTTATATGTGAACGACATGACGGAAGGTTAGACTCAGAAGTGTCCCTGTTTGCAGATGATGTGAAGTTAATGAGGAGAATTAAATCTGATGAGGACCAGGCAGGACTTCAAAGAGACCTGGACAGACTGGACACCTGGTCCAGCAAATGGCTTCTCGAATTTAATCCTGCCAAATGCAAAGTCATGAAGATAGGGGAAGGGCACAGAAGACCACAGACAGTATAGGCTAGGTGGCCAAAGACTGCAAACCTCACTCAAGGAGAAAGATCTTGGGGTGAGTATAACACCGAGCATGTCTCCGGAAGCACACATCAATCAGATAACTGCTGCAGCATATGGGCGCCTGGCAAACCTGAGAACAGCATTCCGATACCTTAGTAAGGAATCATTCAAGACACTGTACACCGTGTATGTCAGGCCCATACTGGAGTATGCAGCACCTGTTTGGAACCCGCACTTGATAAAGCACGTCAAGAAACTAGAGAAAGTACAAAGGTTTGCAACAAGGTTAGTTCCAGAGCTAAGGGGAATGTCCTATGAAGAAAGATTAAGGGAAATCGGCCTGACGACACTGGAGGACAGGAGGGTCAGGGGAGACATGATAACGACATATAAAATACTGCGTGGAATAGACAAGGTGGACAAGGACAGGATGTTCCTTGGAGGGGACACAGAAACAAGAGGCCACAATTGGAAGTTGAAGACACAAATGAGTCAGAGAGATAGTAGGAAGTATTTCTTCAGTCATAGAGTTGTAAGGCAGTGGAATAGCCTAGAAAATGACGTAGTGGAGGCAGGAACCATACACAGTTTTAAGACGAGGTTTGATAAAGCTCATGGAGCGGGGAGAGAGAGGGCCTAGTAGCAACCGGTGAAGAGGCGGGGCCAGGAGCTAGGACTCGACCCCTGCAACCACAAATAGGTGAGTACAAATAGGTGAGTACAGACCATAGCTGACGTCAATGACGTACTACTGTATAGAAAACACCTTGTTATGAGGATCATTTCAGGCAAATTAGGTTTTCCCCAGGATGCGACCCACACCAGTCGACTAATACCCAGGTACCTAGGTCCTACTAAGTGAACACGGACAGCAGGTTTCTTAAGGAAACACGCCCAAATGTTTCCACTCTTACCCGGGATCGAACCAAGGACCTCAGTGTGTGAGCTGAGTGTGATTCAATCCGAGCTTATGAACATAAGAACATGAGAAAGAAGGAACACTGCAACAGGCCTACTGACCCATGCGACGCAGGTCCATACCCCCCCTGGATTAGCCCAATGACCCACCTAGTCAGGTTACAACATCAGCGAGTCAGGTTCAACTCACCCACCCACACCCTCTCGTGTATTTATCCAACCTATTTTTAAAACTACACAACGTTTTAGCTTCTATAACTGTACTCGGGAGTTTGCTCCACTCATCCACAACTCTATTAACAAATCAGTGCTTTCCTATATCCTTCCTGAATCTAAATTTTTCCAACTTGAAACCATTACTGCGAGTCCTGTCTTGGCTGGAAATTTTCAGCACGCTATTTACATCTCCTTTATTTATTCCTGTTTTCCATTTATACACCTCGATCATATCCCCCCTAATTCTACGCCTTTCGAGACGGTGCAGATTCAGGGCCTCAGTCTATCCTCATGGGGAAGATTTCTGATACATGGGATCAACTTTGTCATCCTCCTATGTACGTTTTTCAGAGCATTTATATCCATTCTGTAATACAGTGACCAGAACCGAGCAGCATAATCTAAATGAGGCTTAACCAAGGATATATAGAGTTGAAGAACAACCTGAGGACTTCTATTATTTATACTTCTAGTTATGAAGACATGGATTCTGTTAGCTTTATTGAGAACACTAATGCACTGTTGTCTTGGTTTCAGATTACTACTAACCAGAACTCCTAAATCCTTTTCGCAATCAGTAGTATTAAGATCTACATTATTTAGTTTATATGTGGCATGGTTATTTTCCTGTCCAATATTTAGAACTTTGCATTTGTTTATATTAAACATCTGCCACTTCTCCGACCATTACATCAGACTATTCAAATCATCCTGGAATACTCAAGTGTCTTCATTAGAATGAATTGGACGGCTTATTTTGATGTCATCAGCAAATTTGCTTATTTCGTTATATATTCCCTCATCTATGTCGTTTATGTAAATTATAAACAACAACGGGCCCAACACTGACCCCTGTGGAACACCGCTTGTGACGTGCCCCCATTCTGATTTCTTCCTATTTATGTAAACTCTCTGCTGCCTATTTGTCAGCCTTTGCCTCCACCCGGGAAAAAATTCTCCTTTTTATTCTGGTGCCTTAATTTCCTCAAATCCTGGTGTGGAACTCTATCAAAACCCTTTCTGAAGTCCATATACAATTATCAGTCATTACCAGATCTATCAATGGGACGGTTTTCTTACATTAAATTTACAATCATACACCGTTTATATGGGGGACCCCACAGGAAAAATTTTCCTGCGAAATTTTTAAATTTTCTTTGATTTTTTCTGTTTTTTTTTTTGTTTCCCCGTAAAAATTAAAGTCAGCATTTAGCATTGTGGGGGGAAACTTTTGCAGACACCTGAGAAGCCAAGTGTCCCAAGCTCGATTGAAAGTGTATCACTCACACACTGAAAGTCCGGGATTCGATCCCCGGTACGGTAAAACTTTAAAGTGCCCTCCTCAAAACCCCCTGTTCCATGTTCACCTAGCTAAAAGGGTATCTGGGTTTTAGTGGACTGGTGTGGGCCACATCCTGGACAAAATTGACCTAATTTCCCCAATAGTCAGAAAACAACGGCTTTCTATATAGCATTTGGTCTTTAAAGTCACTTGGTCTGTATACACAAATAACCCGGCCGATTTGGGACCCATTAGTCCCTTTTTGTAATCTTTTGACTACCCCCCAGGAGGGTATGGGGTGCATAAAAAATATTAAACAAAAAGTGGGTGTGTGTGTGGGGTGTGTGTGTGGGTTGTGTGTGTGGTGTGTGTGACCAACAATCAATATTTGCCCCAAATAACTCTTACAGTTGTGCCCGGGGGTGTGGAAGTGTGAATTCTATTACCATAATTTGTTCATGTTTGTACCCAAAGTATAAACGTAAGTAACCATTCTACAGAATTTATTACCTTTTTTAAAAATTTTGACCATTACCTTTGTACCTAGTTTAGCTACAAAACTTTGGGGGCCCAGTCCCTGGACCCATATTACCTCTGTAATCGAAAAAAACCTTTGTAAACTTGTCATGATTTGACCAACTTTCCTGGATTTATTACCTTTTTAAATTGTGAGTTCTTACCTTTTTAAAAAGTGAGTTCTTACCCTTTTTAAATTGTGAGTTCATTACCTCGTAACTTGCTCAGCTATCATAAATTTGGGTCCAGTCCCTGGGCCAATTATGTACCTCTGTAATCTTTTGACTACCGCCCCCCAATGGGTATTGGTGCATAATAAACATTAAAATAACTAAAATAAACACTTGGACCCTATACAAATCACGCTAACGAAAAGGAGAATAATGGGGATGTGTAGACAGAGGTGTAGTTTCCCCCTCCTTTTCGTTTAGTGTGGGGCTTTTTTTAAATGGGCCCGCGGGGCCGAAACGCGTCTAAGGTTCTCTCTTTATTTGTGGGTCATTTGTGTATTGTTCCAGTCACTGTATTGGCCTTTTTTTTTTTTTTTTTAAGGCTGTATACCTTTAAAGTTCTTTTATACCTTGACTGTTCTTGATACCTTTTACATGTTCTTTTATACCTTTTAATGTTCTTGTATACCTTTACAGTTCTTTTATACCTTGTACATGTTCTTGTACCTTGTACATGGCTTGTAACCTTTTTAATGTTCTTGTATACCTTGTCAGTTCTTTTATACCTTGACATTACTGGAAAATAATGGGAAAAATCTCAGTAGTGATGGTGATGATTGACTCATTAAATTTTCCCCAAATAATAAAAAATAATAATATTTAAAAATAATAATAATAATAATAATAATAATAATAATAATAATACCCAAAAGGAGGGGTTTAAAGTTGCAGTTTAAAAATGAGTGTAAACCCCTTTTTGGCAAGACAGGATGGAGCGAATGATGGTGAAAGTTTTTTTTTTTTCGGGCCCCCCTGCCTTGGGGGAAAACGGCCCGTGGGATAATAATAAACAACAAAACAACAAAAACAACAACAACAACAACAACAAAACAACAACAACAACAACAACAATAATAATAATAATAATAATAATAATAAAAGAATCTTTAATTTGTACAAATACTGATACAACTTTGGCCTCGCTGACAAAATGCCGCCTCTGGTTATGCACGGCCCTTTCGGCGCTATAAACACGTATTTTTGACGCTGTTACTAACATTTTTATTAAAAATAAAGTTTTTCCAAAATTATTTTAGACTATAATATATAACATACAAACATAATACAGACCCCAACTGTGGGAAAAATGACATTCGAGGGGGGGTGTCGGGGACGGGGTTTAAAAAATTTTTCTTAGGTCCACTAAATGCAGAGAAAATGTGTGTGAATGGGGTAAGTAAGTTTATTCAGGTATTGAGTTAGTTACATTATCATTAAAAAGATGATCAGATCACAGTAATAGGAACATGTTTGTTATATACACAAGAAATCACTAGCTTCCCTTTCTGTAGCTACATTCATTAGGTACCTTTTGACTCTCTTCTTCAACTGGCTCATGCTATGACAGATTTTGACACGCATATGCAGGCAGTCAGTTCAATTCCTTTATTGCTCTACAATAAAATGTGTTTGAAGCCTGACCACCTACTGTGGGTACTACAAAGTTGTTTCCTTCCCCTAGTTACCTAGTACTATATTTGTTTTGGTTCCCAGGATTGACAAACTTGACTCAAGAAATCGTAATGACACGATTGCAAATAAACCATACCCCCGGCCGGGATTGAACCCGCGGTCATAGAGTCTCAAAACTCCAGCCCGTCGCGTTAGCCACTAGACCAGCTAGTGGTTTATTTGCAATCGTGTCATTACGATTTCTTGAGTCATGTTGACGACAGTGAAGGGACTTGAGCTAGAGTTCGTCACGGCCACGCTAGCTGGAGATTCGTCTGTAAAAACTTGCATTTGTGGTCACAGAGGTGCCTGTGCTAACTTTCCTATGGTGTAGAAATATACCTAGTTGGATGAATCTTATTGTGGCTAGCTGGTCTAGTGGCTAACGCGACGGGCTGGAGTTTTGAGACTCTATGACCGCGGGTTCAATCCCGGCCGGGGGTATGGTTTATTGACAAACTTGGCAGCAAGATATTCTGGACTCTGTTTATAAGCAATTTTACAAACACGATAAAAGTTCAGTTGTTTTACTTTGTCTTCAACATTCAGCATATCTAGTTGCTGTAATTCATCCTGGAATACATATTCTCTTGGGCCCAGCTCCAGGATGAATGTCGCCATTTTGTTCTGGTTGATTTGTAGTCTTTCAGTTTTTTTGTGTTACGGCAGAGTACCATGAAGAGCTAAAATAATGTATATGGCATTGTATAAGGGATAGACTAAGGTCCTGTAAGTCTCAGTAGGTAGATACTGTGCCTCAGTAGGTAAGATAAGATAAGATTTCGTTCGGATTTTTAACCCCGGGGGGTTAGCCACCTAGGATAACCCAAGAAAGTCAGTGCGTCATCGAGGACTGTCTAACTTATTTCCATTGGGGTCCTTAATCTTGTCCCCCAGGATGCGACCCACACCAGTCGACTAACACCCAGGTACCTATTTGCTGCTAGGTAAACAGGACAACAGGTGTAAGGAAACGTGTCGAAATGTTTCCACCCGCCGGGAATCGAACCGGGGCCCTCCGTGTGTGAAGCGGGAGCTTTAGTCACCAGGCCACCGGGCCACCTTGGTAGACACTATGCTTGTCTGTAGAGAAACTTCAGTCTGGCATTCGCTTTCTTTACTACGCTGTTCCCTATTAATTCTCCTGAGATGCACTGAGGGCACTGAAGTGATGGGTTCCCCATTACGCTAGACACTGAAATTCTGATTTTAGTGGTTAACAAGAGGTAGTTAGATTAGTTCCTCAGGCTATTTATGTCGGAAAAAATGAAAAATAATTTCTTTCTTTTAAGATGTGTTTGAATTAGATTGTTTAAGAGGAGTTTAGTAAGAAAATCTTCATTTTTCGTCTGATTTCATCATTTTTTAATGAACAAAAAAGGTACAATACTGTGAATGGAACAATACCCAAATAACCCATACATAGTAGAGAGAAGCTTACTCGACTACGTTTCGGTCATAGTGGTCCATTTACAAAGTCACACTAGAGGAAATTATTAGTTTTAAGATTCGCCGGTATACTCCCGGTCCGGGCCTTTTCCAAAATGTTGGCCGGTACTGGTCCCTGTCTAGAGTGGTGAATGACCTAAGTCTCCATGGAAGGCGCACAAGTACCCCCTCATTGTGAGCTACAGTTCTCGGGGCTCTGGCACCAACCCTGGCCCAAGAAGGACTGCTTGTCGATCGTGCTAACCGCTGGGCTGCTGATAATGATGGTACTTACCAAACTAGAGGAAAGGAGAGGAGGCAGTTTACATAGGCCGGGTGGATACAGGGGAGGTACAAGAGAAGCAGTTGCAGTAGTTGTAGTTGTAGTAGTAGTTGTTGGAGTAGTAGTAGTAGTAGTAGTATTAGTGTAGTGGTAGTAGCAGTCGGTGGTGGAGTCAGTCAGAGCCAACGAAGAGGAGCACTGCAGGAGAGCTAAGGAGCCGCGTTGGGGAATTTCGCGCGCTCTCAAGAAAAAATCGAAAAATTACGGAAATTAAGTTACTCATATAGAAAAATAGCTGTAACTCTTTGCAACACAATGTAAGAGAATCATGTTCAAAGACGTTTTCTAAGAAATTATGGTCAGCATTTTTATCAGGTATTTGGTGATCGCGAGTTTAGGGAGCAGTAGTGCGTCTGCTTCAACCCATATATTTTTTGGAATTTTTCCCTGTTTTTTTATCGCTTTTCTTTGCGTTTTCTTTCTAATATAATAAATGATTATTTGGCACCATGTAAAGTAGGTAGAGCTTATCAGTAGAGTGACCAACCAATCGGGAGGCCAACTGGAACATCCGCAGTACTCGCCCCCTCCAGAGAGTGCCAGGTGAAATTACTTCATTTATTTGCGCTTATATCAGCTTATATATAACTCTACGGCTTAATTTTTCTATCAAGAATTGATCTAATATGATATATAAACAGATAAATACAAACAAACATGTTATCTGCTCTATACTGAATAAAATAGGCCATAATATGGCGAGAGTCCACCAACAATATTTCGATATAAATGAGGTACTCCTCGTCTCCATGTTGTATTGTTTGGTCTGTGAGTGATAAAAACTGTTTTGAAGAGGATAACTGCACTAGAACATCAGTTTACTAAGACATACACCGAAACAAACGCGATTTTCGCGAAAACAATACACTGTTGACACGAGTGCACTAGCAATCGACTCAATAAGAATAAAAATAATGGTACATGGATAACTAAATGATTATCCTTATCTCTAAGATTTCATACACTAGTTCTTGTATTTGTGTACACGGAACCTGAATAAGTGGGACCCCGGTTTACGATATTATTTCATTCCAGAAGTGTGGTCACTGCCAGTACTGAACAATATTTTGTTCCCATAAGGAATATTGTGAATTAGATTAGTCCATTTCAGACCCCCAAACATACACTTATAAACGCACTTACATAAATACACTTACATAATTGGTTGCATTGGGAGGTGATCGTAAAGTGGGGGTCCACTGTATACTTAAGATTTACTTCCCTGGACAGAGGGTGGACACGGTGTGGCCTGAGTTACCAGAAGATAAAGAAGAGAGAATTTACGCCGGAGATGATAAGTTTACGAAATGTGTTATCTTCTGCAAATAGGTTAGTATCTTGACCCTTGTGGGTTTAGCACTTGGTTCTGATTTGTTATAATAGGTTAGTACCTACATGGTGAAGGGAGGTCCATAGAAATAAGGCACTCTGACCCCATTGGCCCCTCAAGGAAGGTTCCTTGATTCTGGTGAGGGGCTCTAGATCTAGGGAATTGGATCTGTGCTCCAGTTGCCTGAATTAAGCTTGAATGCCTTCCACGTCCCCTCACAGGCACTGTAATCCTATGGGTTTAGCGCTTCACCCTTGATTATAGTAATGACCCCAATGGAAGTGACTGACTTTTTTGGGTTATCTAAGGTACTCTACACACATGCTGTTATTTATGATAATCTATATAAACTGTATTTGTGTACCTGTACCTGAATAAAAGCTTGCATACTAGGTGCTGCGAAGGGTTCTTGATACAAGGACACCAGTGGTAATAAGTCACTGAGTTATCCTTGGTAGTTTACGCTCGTTACTATACTATGTATGATATTTGTGTAACTTTATTTGTGTGTACCTCTACCTAAATTAATTGACCTAAACCTAGGTGCTACCCTCCTTTTTCTTGACTAATAATAATAATATATCTGCAAGTACATGTTCCCTGGTGGTTTTGTGCTTAATTTTGACCAGAATGATAATAAAACAAGTAAATGTACAAGGTATACAGACCGAGCTGACATCAGTGACATTTATCACGATAGAAATCCCCTGGTTATTGCAGAGCATTTTAGACAAATTAGGTTTATTTTGTCCCCAGGATGTACCCACACCAGTTCACTAACACCCAGGTACTATTTTACTAATAGGTGAAATAGACGCAGGTGTCTTAAGGTAATAAGTCCTATGTTTTCACCTTAGTGGGGATCAAAACCACAGACCTCAGTGTGTGAGTATGAGTGCGCTAACAATGCTGTAAGTTTTATTTAGGTAAAGGTACACTAAGTACAATTATTCATAGTGTTATTACCCCTCTTATGATAACCTAAAATAAAATCTCAGAGACATTATTTCATGGGGTAGTCAGAAAGCAGATGTTCAGAGGTTCCACAATGCGTCTTTATCAGATCCCGCTTGTATTGTTACATCTAACCTCATACCTCCCAATCCTCATTTAATTATTCTATGGGTTAACAACTCCTATGAATAATATTGTATACCCTATGGAGGGGTGTGTTAATGTGGCAGTGTTATAACTGTAGTGTTAGTGTAAGTGAACCTCTGGCAAGACAGTGATGGATCTGAATGATGGTAAAAGTTTTTTATTTTTTCAGGCACCCTACCTTGGTGGGAAATGGCCGATGTGTTTATAAAATAAATAAAAAATATTAGCACTGGTTAGTTATTTAATTACTTTTTTTTTGTCATTGGCGGTAAGGTGTTAATTCTTGGGTAACTTTGGGTAGAGGTCGTTTGTTTTGATAGGACCTGCCTTGTATGGGCCAGTAGGCCTTCTGCAATGTGTCTCCTACTTTCGTATGTTTTATGTAGTAGTGCACCTTCCTAAGTTACATATTGTAATGTTGAAGATTTATATATTTAGTCATTTTTTTTTCGGACATTAATTATTAATAATCATGCCTGAATATAAATGCCTCAGTGAGTAATTTTAATCCTGGCTTTTTGCATTACCCTGGGTTTAACTTATGGTGGAATTGTTTTAGGTGTACCAAATGGAAATGGGATTAATAATAGTGATTATAAATAGTGATGAAAATACCACATAATCCAACATAGGAGAGAGGGAGCTCATGATGCACGTTTTGGTCGAATACCTAGGCATGCTAGGTCTTTCTTTGTAATTACTTAAATATTTTTATAATGTGTAAACACACACTTTTGTATGTGCGGGTTATTTGTGTATTGTTCAGTCACGGTATTGTGCCTTTTCGGTTCTTAATGTTGATGAAAATATCTAGCCCAGAGAACTTGCACATTTATTTCATGTTGATCAAATTTAGATTTAGAAAGGGCATAGAGATCCTCAAAGGAAATAGAGAGAGCTGCACACCAAAAAAACAAGCTAATTGCTAGTGGAAGTTCTGATGTTATACTTTAGCTATATATTTCTTTGGTATGCCTTTATTTATATTAAGCTGCAGTTGTAATCTATTACAGAGGAGGATGACAAAGTTGTCCCTTTAATTCAAGTAATTCTCCATACAATGAACAGGCTAAAGACCACATTTCTGTTCTATGATTGGTTGGTAGAATTAGAGGGGATAGGAATTAAGTGTTCAAAATGTATTTTGTAAATATTTAAAAATAGTCATATGTATGATGATTCACGAAATAAAATGTACCATTGTACAAGTTCTTTAATTATGATTAGGGACTTTCTCTGAACTATAGCAGAATTGAACTAACCAGTCTACTACTGAATCGCTTCTGTGTGTTATTAAATGTTAGATACTGTTACCATATTTGATCATTGTTGCCCGAATTTCTGTTTACTAAGGGAATACTGCATGAATGCCTAAATGTCATCCATCTCTGTATAAACATTGTTCCATGATAAGAATCTTGGATATACTATATGTTAATGCGGATGAATGTTGATACCAAAAAAATATTTCGATTTTGCACAATAAAACAAACCGGGAGAGCGGTATATTACAACAGCCGCAGCGCCACTCTGTTTCAGACTCACAAGCTGTTGCGTTAGTTGGCGATACATTCTTATTACTGTCCTTTTTCCTGACCAAACCTACATGACCTTCTGTATTAAAATTGCAAAGCTTGAGAACTCAATTTCAGTATACTGTACATATTCTCCTATTTTATTTTATTCTTTTTCTAACTCAGTGGAACCCGCCTACGAGAGCTCACAATGCGACCAATTCATGTAAGTGTATTTATGTTAGTGCATTGTTCGTGTTTGTTTGGGGGCAGATCTGAAATGGACTAATCTAATTTTATTCAATATTCATATGGAAACAAATTTCGTTTCAGTACTGGCACCTGATCATACTTCTGGAATGAAATAATTATCAGTTAACTGAGGGGTCACTGTGCATTTAAATTCAGGAATGTGAAGATGTCTTCAAAGATTCAGTAGCAAACCTCAATTTTATAAATTTATTGCTTAATTATTTATTTTTAAATCAGTTGTTTCGTCTATCAAGGTGACTTTCAAAATGAGGGTGAAAGTAGCCTCGGTAGAAAGGCCACTGAATATTGGCAGGACAATAGAGAACAAGCATAATGCTCGTATACTATTTATTTTCTTTCTTCGTCTTCATCTTTCATTGGTTCATTAACATTTGTCCCCTTAACATTGTCTCTGGAGTGCTGAAGATTCTTGAATGTTAACTCTATCGGTTACTGTCGTCTCTTCATATAAAATTGGCATTGTTTACAGCAGTAAAGGATGTGATCAGCACTAAAAAGCATTCAGAGAAATATGGAAAACGTAATTTGTATCGGGAAATCTTTTATGAAGTGTGAAAAGCCCTAAACCATTCTAATCGTCTAAAAAAAGGGCAGCGAATGAGTGAAATGTGCACGTAGAACTGAGGAAATAAATATATTATATGAAGTGTTCAGGAAAAAACGAGTTAGCTGGACTTTAGGTTTGGAAGGTGAAAGATCACGTGCTTCACTCTGAAAGAGGAGTTGGAGATGTGTGGCAGTTTTTGGAG
>NW_026470732.1:0-11812 GCF_026875155.1 Cherax quadricarinatus | reverse complement strand
CTTTTTTCAAAACCCACCAAGCATGTCCAGTAAAAGACAGAAGTCTGCACTACATGTGGTAGTGAGGGACACACCTTCAGTTCCTGCACCGCTGCTACTCCACCACAACCATCGTGCTTAAACTGTAAAAGTAACGACCACCATACACTGGCAACAAAATGTCCTACACGAAAGAATATTGTGAAGAAAACACAAGAAGCAGCAAAGAAAAAACCTACTAGCAACACACCAACGTATGCAGCAATTGCAAAGATACAAGCTACCACTACAAAATTACTTCAAGCTACTACTCAGCCAGCCTCCACCATCATCACTCCTCCAGCATGTGACGTAACCAAGATCCACTACTGTCTACTATACGCTCACATGCAAAATATGGCTGTACCTGGATCTTTTAACTCTACCATCAACGAGTTATTTCCATGTGCCTTATTTTTGACTGCTCGGTTATACTTGTTATGCTACCATTTGCTACCAATTTTTTTTTCTTGTGTGTGTAAAATCTAAAGTGAATATCTGTATGATATTACAATCCTAGTAACCTTAACTGTCCTTTTTTGAAGGTGGGTCTGAGTAATTGTGTGGTTGTATTATTATATTTGGTGGAGTTTATCTGGAGAGAGTTCCGGGGGTCAACGCCCCCGCGGCCCGGTCTGTGACCAGGCCTCCTTAGGTCAGTGTCCCAGGATGCGACCCACACCAGTCGACTAACACCCAGGTACCCATTTTACTGATGGGGAACATAGACAACAGGTGGAAAGAAACACGTCCAATGTTTCTACTCTGGCTGGGAATCGAACCCAGGCCCTCACCGTGTGAAGCGAGAGCGTTAACCACCAGGCCACCAGAGCTGGTTGTTGGTTTAAGATAAATGGTTGAGAATATTAGTATTTGGGTGAGACTTTTGGGGGAAGCAATTACTGGCCGAAATTATATATTTACAGAGGAATGAGAAGTCACCCAGCCCGCCTTGGAAGACTCACCCACAACTGTCACCTATTGAAGAGTTGCCTATGATTGCTGTCCACCTGACATGCCCAGTCACCCAGCTGATATGCCCAGTCACCCAGTTGATGTGCCCTAGTAGATGTATTGCTGCCCTGGTCTGTTTATCCAGTGTAGTGGGTGTCTGTCTGCGTCACCCAGCCTCTGTGACCAATTTCCTGCGGACCCCCAGTTACCCGCGTTGCCAGGGATGGGTGACCGCACCTGCTGTTGATTGACCTAAAGTGACCTCACCTCACCTCGAGCAACTGACCATTCCCGCACTGCTGATGTGGGCTGCTGTGATGCTCTGAATTTTTGTACCGGCGCTTGCTGTGGCCGTGCTGAGATCTGTAGCCGTGCTGCAATGGTGTGGCCGTGCATGGCGCTGTGATAGGGCCCGTGCTGTGATGATGGTTTATGCTGTGGCCTGCTGTGATGCTGGATGCTGCCTGCTAAAGAGGAGATGGCGGTGACCTGCATGGTGTGTGAGGGATTCTGGCTGTGGCTAGGACGGAGAATCTACTATGAAGGATTTTGCCATTGGGAGATGTGAAGGACGTGAGCCAGGGGGAATGGCTCCACTGTGGGCCCAGCCTCTTTAAAGGGGGTTTATGGGGGTGTGTCCTGCCTTGCGGGGCCGACCTGTGCGACAGGATGGGGGGATGCCCGCCACCTGAGAGAACTTGGGAGTGAGAAGATCCCCCCAGCCTACTTGACTTCCCAAAAGTTCAGTGTTACCGTGGAAAAAAGGTGCCCTTAAAAAAGGGTCCGTATTATGGCCCCCTTGTTTCGGGGGCCTTGAATCCTAGTAGGGGATAGGATAAGGAGGGTCATAGCTGCTACCCTGCCCTTTCGATTTTCAGATTTTTGGTGTGCTGTGAATGTGCCAAAAATGCGACCTTGGTGGTCGTGAAGTGTCCAGTTACATTTATTTGAAAGAATGAAACCCGTTGGACAGTTTTCCCGCCAAAGAACCCCTAGAGAGGTTTGGCCCAAGGGAAAACGTCGAGGGGACTAGCTTGGGCTTTCATTTCTAGTAAAAGTAGAGAAGGCACTGGAGCCCGAAAATTTTATTTTTAAAGGGAAAATGAGGGGGTAAGGAGGCTTTGCCCCAGAGAGAAACTTTTATGTGCCAACTGCCAGGTGTACTGATTATGCGCCTTGGGGTAGATGAAAGGTTGAGGAAATATATGTATTTGAATAATTTTGTATTAGTAAAATTTTTGTCTTTGATTGAAATAGATTTAAGGGGATTAGAATTAAAAAATCAATAACAGGAAAAATTTGCCTTTTTCTCAGAATTTTAATTGGGCGAAAAGGGGGGGTTAAAGTTTTTCATCGGGCTTGTGTGGTTTTTGGGGAGACCTAATTTAACCCATTAATGGTCACACCCCCTTTGGCAAAGTCTGTACCCGCCACCTGGGGTCTTTTTTTTCTTGACGGCTTCAGACCTAGGCGTAGGTCGACACGTGGTTGTGGAGGGTGTTTGGACCACCATAAAAGCCCAAAAAAGAGCATACAGGAGATTCGAGCGGATCGTTGGGGTGCAAGCTCCTGAGCGAACTTCGAGCGGAGCTGCTGGGGGGTGCGGGGCTCGGGAGGAGGCTGCTAAAAGTCTTAGGGAATGTTGGAGGCTTGGTAGAGTACTGGCTTGGCGCAGTATCTTTGCTGTGTAATTTTTGGGGACCTGTGGCTTAGATCCTGTGATGAACCCTCTGAACTATATTGTAAGTTACATTCTTTTTGGGTCACACTTTTTTAGACTTCACCATCGACGGTTCGGCACGGGAAAGACTACCTCTCCCTTTGGGGGGATAGACCTCGATACTCAGCAACTAGAACGGGCAAGAGAAAGAGGAACTCTTCCCTGCTCCAGACTTGTACGTAGCTGGCCCCTTTCCCCTGGGCAGACAGTTGGCCCTGCACTCTTGTAGCGGGTGAAGTCTTCCCCTCTTTCTCCCACACCCGTGGGGGGGGAAAAATTTTTCCAGATCGTCTTTCCCCTTCATTGCACGAGGCACGCAAACGTGTCAACAAATGGTACCTTTGATGTTTCAACGAAGAGCCTTGCAATGTTGTCAAGGAGCACTGCAATTTAAAATTAAACACCATTTTGTCCTGAAAGAAGCATTCATTTTTTGTGGCCACGATAAAGCTGAAGCGAGAAGCTATCAACAATCCCACCACTACATTTACCGCTAAAAGGTTTTTACTTTATGTCATCTCCTGCCCTCGGCCAGGAAATTCGTATTCCTTAAAAAAACTGGAAAATTTCTGACGTCTAAATCCCTGCAGAACTAAAATCCATCGAGCCCAAAAAATACTTGGGCACTGTTGACTGCATCACAAAAATCCCGAACATGCCCATGCTAAAGGTACCTTCACCGACGTTAACATGGCTCCCACTGCCTGCTGAAGGCTTGTGTTTATACTACTTCATCATCCTGCCTACATCGAAGCAGAGGATTCAGTACACCAACACTGCTGGAAACTGTTATTCTTACCATCAACCACCAAAGCATGTCCATAAAAGACAAAAGTTCGCACACTGTGGTATGAGGGACACACCTTCAGTTCCTGCACCCTGTACTCCACCACAACCATCGGTTTAAAACTGAAAAGAAACGCCCCACCATCACTGGCAACAAAATGTCCTACCAAAGAATATTGTGAAGAAAACACAAAACAGCAAAAAAAAATAGCAACACACCAACGTATCAGCAATCAAGAAAAAGCTACCCCAAAAAATTTACTTCAAGCATACCACCAGCCCCCACCATCATCACCCTCCAGCGTGACGAAACCCAAAGAGCCAAAAGTCTACTAATGCTCACTGCAAAAATGGGGTACCTGGATCTTTTAACTCTCCATCAACGATTTATTTGCACTAAATAATACCCATCATTATTTTCCCCACATCCCACCTTGGGGAAGAAATACTAAAATCACCCAAGGACCAAATCAACATTTTCTACCCCTGCAGCTCCAACCCTCAACAACTAGTGCGTCACCCAAAAAACGTCCAATGAAAGCCCATTGCCCCACTCCTCAAGAAAACCGCCCAAATCAAAAAGCCTTTCCCACCAGAAACATCCTTCATTCGCCATTAGGAAAAGTGGGAAATTACATTCCCCACACCAACACTACCATCCCAAGACCCAAGACCCAAACAAGTATCTTGTTTGGGGTGAAATACTTTCTGTATCAAAAAAAAATTTACCCGAGAAATGGGCCAGCTGAACTCAAATCTCACCTCATCCAAAAAACAGTCAAGTTTGTTGAACATCCTGACGTGATTGAAAAAGTGAACTTTCAAACTTATAAAGCATCTTAAAACAGTTATAAAAAGACCCCCGATACGACATTTGTTAACTCGTTTTATGATAATTTCTACCCAACGTTTTAAACACTTAAAAAGGGATCAGCATTATGGGAAAATTACTTCGCTAAAAAAACCCAAAATTCCAGATAACCCCCAAGCCATTTAAAATGCCAATAAACGTTTTTTCATTCATTCATTAAAGATATGCCGGTACTTCCGGCCGGGTCTTCTCCAATGGTACCCCGGTGGCCCCGGGGCGGGGGTGTCGATCGTCTTCTTCATTCTTCTATTTCTCTCTTGGGCCCTCCGGTTGGAGGGTAACTTCTTCTATCTTGCACTGACTCCCCAAGTGGGGAGGTCCCCTTTTTCTTCTCTCGGCAGGCATCGCAAGGTCGGGTCTTCAGGCACTTGTAGCCCGTCAAATGTTGGTTGGCGCTTTGGTTCTGGTGTTCGACTTTTCCCTAAAAAGCGGTACAGGCTCCATTGGATTTTTTTTTTTTTTTTTTTTTTTTTTTTTTTTTTTTTTTTTTTTTTTTTTTTTTTTAAAGCGGGGGGGGGGAGGAGGTAGGGGAGTGAAAGGGGGAAGAGTGGGAGGTGAAGATGGACTGGGGCGACTCGTAGTTGTATGGGGGGCGTCATCGAGGTGGTGGGTGGGAGAAAGGATGGGGGGGATGAGAAGTTTCCCCAGGTCGGGGTGGTAGTACCCCAGCGGGCTGGGGTCTTCTGGGTTCGGGTCCCACGCCTTTTGGGAATGCCTTCGCGGAGTGACACCCGCTGGACAGTCGGGAGGTAGTGCACTAGTGGACCTGGGCCCCATCGGTTGAAATGGCAGCAGCGCTCCTCCGCACACGGTCAATGAGCCCTTCTGGCAGAGGGTACCAAGTCGCAGCCGGGGGGAAAACCCCAACCTCAACTTCTGTCTAGCCCCGCATTCTGGGCGGGGGCCCCCACGGGTCCCCTGTCATCCCAGACCCGGCTCCCGATGTCCGGCCTTGGTAGCGGGGGCCCGGCTGCAGACTGCCCACGATCCACCTGCCTTCGGTGATAGCAATGGTGGTCCTGGGGGGCCTCAAGGGTGCCGATTTCCCGCTCGATCTGCCGCTCATTCCCGCGGGTCGAGTGGCCGGTATCCGTTGTTTTTGCTTGCTGCCCTCCTTAAGTGTCGGGAAGGTCCTTCCTGATGGCGAAATGAGCCGGATGTTGTCCCTGGGCTCCCTTTTGCATGGGGCCTGGATCCCCGCTTTTAGTCCAAGAATGACGGGGGTCGCGATACCCAGGAGTGCGTGTTGCAGGGCCCTCTGGGGGCATGGAGTTCGCCTGGGAAATTTGCAGTATTTGGGAGACGCCATCCACCCTTCAGAGGGGTGGGCACCCGACCTGTGGGGCCCACCCTCTGGCCCCGGGAAAAGCCATCGGGAATATGGGGGCGCACCCAGGGTCTCTGTGCGCAATACCCCCTGCAGCCCCTTGCTGCAGCAGGTTTTTGCAGTGAGCTTTCCAACTGGGAGGTCTTGGATGTGGATCACAACTCTTCTGGTGCCCCCGGGGGGGAGTACAGGTACCCCGCCACAGGGCCGGGTCACAGCCCTTGTCGACTATAAGGCCAGGGGAGGAGTTTGTTGCAACGCGCTGACCCACCCACAGCCGGCCCCGGAGACTCCCCGAGGTCTCCCCGTTTTCCGTTCGAGGGGTGTTGCAGCAGTCCCTCTCCAGGGGGTTGTAGTACTTGGCCACCCTCCCTGCGCCACAAGGGGGATTCTGTGGTAGCGGCTGCAATTGAGCCTCATTTCAGGGGGCCCGTGTTTCGTCCACCTCGGCCCCCCAACATGATCCAGCTGCAGATTTTGGGCACGTTTTAGTCTTTAAAAGGGGCTTGGGGGGGCATGGACAAGGGTAAGTCCCCATAGTATGAGAAGGCACCGCCTGCCATAGAAAATCGGAAATGTCACGGGTGGCCCCTGACCTAGGGTGGGGGGCCCGCATGGGGGGGACCCGTTGATGGGCCGCTCTTGACGTACTCCGCCTGATTCCGAAAAGGGGGCCCATTTTTTCGATGTGCACTCCCAGGTACAGGTAGTATGACCCCGTCGAGATTGACTCCTGACACTGCAGTCTCCCCTCCGGCCAAATTTGGATGCAGGACATGGCCTTGGATTTTTCTGCTGAACCTTGGGCCGAGCACGGCAGGGGTGGGAGGAGGGTTTAAGGGAAAATTGGGCCTTTGCATCAAAAACCCCATCTCTCGGTGATGATGAGGGGAAGATCATCAGCTACTGAGCCGGGGGGCCAAAGAGAATGGGAGCTGCCCAGCTCTGCATCAGGACATTGAAGGAGCGGGGGTGAGGACCCCTCCCCGCGGGGTGCCCTTTTTTAAGGGCCTGAGGGGGACATTTTCCCGGAAACGCACCGTGCACCCGCCCTGCAGGTATGAAAGATCCAGGCAAGGAGCCTTCCCTTCACGCCCCTGCCTGCTAGGGGGTCAAAAGGGTGGGTGGTGCGCTGGCAACTCAAAGGCTTTTCGGGGCCAGGGAAGGGAAACAATTTTGGGTTTTTGTTAGACCCAAACCTGCAAGGGGGTGTGTTCTCTCTGCTGGGCCCACTCCCGTGTGAAGCCCTATATTACGGTGTTCCGGGCCAACTTCCACCTATCGTTCAAGGATCATCCTCTCAGCCGTCTTGGACAGACAGCTTGTGAGAGAGTGGGCCTCTGTTTCCCGGGGCCCGGGGGTTGGGGATGGGCAGGGGCGATGGGCCCCCTTTTCCAGCAGTGGGGATTTCCCGCCCTTTAGGAGCAGTTGATGACCTCCAAGAGTGCAAACATGTCCAGAGGGGCCCCCCCTTGCGATCATACTGAGGTGAGCCCTCCTGGCCGGGGGTGGTGTCGTGTATGCCTGAGGGGTCCCCTTTAGGGTCCCGGTCGCTGAAGTCTACATCGGTGTCGTCGTTTCGCGCATGACCTTAGCCTGGCAGTCCTGTCTGGGGGAGGACAGCCTGGTTCGCACATCTTGTGGGAGCGTGCTGTTGCTGCCCTGGAAGTGAAGAGGGCGACCCGCCTCTCGCTTCACCGCCGGGGCATGGTGAGCCGCGCTGTTTCCCCTGCTTTTCCGGTAGCTATCCTATTTTTCGCCCAGATCTTCCAAAAGGGTAGTGGCATGGCCGAAAAGGGGGCACACCTTCGAACCATTTGCCCGGCGGACTTGTGGGGATGTGGGCGGGGGGTGCCCCACCACCCCTTCATACCGAAGGGTGTAGCAGTAGGGTTTTTCGTCTGTGGGCCTGCGGGGGACAGTTACACTGTGGTTCTGCTCCTTTACTGTCTCGTCGAGCCCCCACCCGTTGAGGTACCTCCACCTTGGTAAGTGGGGTGGCCACCTCAGCCGATGGGTGAGGCGCTTTGGGGGTTTGGGCACCGCACAGGATTGTCAGAAGGGGGGGTCGTTTCCCCCCATTGCTGTTAAAAATCCCGGAAAAACCTGCCAAGTCCCCCTTCTGAAAAATTTCCACTGGAGGGGGGTGTGTTGGGTTGCTGGGTTAGGCCCCGTGGTGACGATGCGAAATGGTCGCGGTGAAAGGGGGGGAGTTCCCACCTCATCCAGGGTGCAGTCTCCGGAGAGGAGAGTGACACCAGCGGGTTTCCCCGTGGTGTGTCGGCTCCCCCAAAATTTTGAGGAAACGACTCAGGGAAAACACGAGCACGCCGCCAAGTGCCTGCCCCTCTCATTGGTATGGGAGACAAGTGGAGAAGCTCTGTGGGGTTATGTCCCCCGCCCAGCACGCCCTCGAGGCGAATATGGAAGAGCTGCAACCCCGAGAGGGCGAGAGGGAAACCGTGCGCCCGGTACACTTGAAATATCAGTGGTCCAGATGGAGTTGGAGCGTGACAGCTTGCACCTCCACCCCTTCACCCAGTTGATGGGTCAGTGACATCGAGTGGGGGACAATTCCGCCATAGATTGCGGGGCCCTGGCGGGGGGGCCCCCCACGCTGCAGGTATGCAGAAACCCCGGGATCGTGGGTGTGGGGGGGGTGGGGGCTTGACAAGGGTTTCTTGGAACAGAAAACCCTCTATCTCACCCGGACTGCCGCCCGGATAGCTAGGTGGAGTTTCTGCCCTAACCCCAGATGTTCCACTGGAGAATTTTTAGGGGGCTGCCGGGGACCCGTCGGCCCATCTCCTCCTGTTCGGCCCATGCCTCCGGCTCCGTGCGTGTTTTACCCTTTCCTCGGGGTGAAGACCGGGTGAGGTGACTTTCAGGGGGGCTGAGTCGACCCTCCCAGGAGAGCAGCTGTACACGGTAGTCAGGGGCTCCGCGACCTGCCTTCCTTTTATTGAAGGGGGTAGATGGATACACCCCTACCACAACTTGATTACGGTGACAATGTGAACCCGCGAGGTCCCTCCCTCTGGGGGGGCAGGGGTTCCTTTGGGTGGGCCCCAGGTTTTGTTGGCCCCCCCCCATTGTTGCGCTGCGACCCCCAGGTCGCGCAGTCTCCGTGGTTCTCTGTGCCATCGACTGGGGGGCCCGGCCCGTTTCCCGCGCCTCGGGGGGGACTGACTCGGACGGGAAGTCCCTTGCGGTGTCCCTGTCTGGGGCTGAGAGCCCCGCTCCTTGAGCGCGTCCTAGCCGGGCTTGTTGTGTTTTCCCTTTTTTTCCGTTTCGCTGGGCTTTGGCTTGCCCCCTGCCGTTGTTCCCCCTTTCGGTGCAATGGGTTCCCCTGTTGCTCCCCCAGTGTGGGAACTCTTGCTGAGGGGGTGGCCGCCGCAGAGGGGCCTGTACTGGCTGCCCCATTTTCCGGTATATAGTTCCATGGTTGGGGCGTGGAGAGGGGGCATTGGGCGATGTCCCCCCCTTTGCTGTTGGGTTTTACCGGGGTTGGGCTGGGGGTGTCCCACAGGGGCCTCCGCTGTCGCACCTTTGCCACCGCTGTACCCGACAGGACAGCCCCTGGTTTCCCTGCGTGGGGTTTTTGCCGCAGTTGGCGCATTGGGGTTTGGGGCGTGGGGGTCTCGGGGCGGGCTGCTTGGCAATGCAATGAATCCTTGGGGCGTGCTGCTTGCGAGACTCCACACTTCTTACTTTGGCAGTACCGCGATATGGTTGAAACCCTGGGAGTTGTAGCATTGTATGGGGCCCCCTACATTGGCCGAATCTTGACCCCCCCACACCCCCAGTGCGAGTGGGATGGTGGGGCCCTCGGTGTGGATCAAATATTCCCTGTTGGGGGTTTGTTGGTCCTGGGGGTCAGCCTCTCTGCCTTGACAATTTGGTTGCACGAGGGAAAAACGCTCTGCTGGTATGGGGAAGGGGCGTGGAGCCAACCCCCTTGTGCATCTTTTCTTGAGCCAGGAGCTCCCTTATCCTCGGATTCTCTGCAGCCATTGCCTTCAGTCGATCGTATGTGTCCTCGTCGCGCGGCTTCGCCACGATCTCTCCCCTGAGTGTGATGTCGCAGCTGAGCTTGATGGAAGGCATGGTCGCCTCCAGGTTCTTCCCATGTCGTAGTGAGGGATAATGAACTTGTTGAAGGCCACAGTTGGTTGCCTTGCAGCACGGTTCTGAGGTCTTGAGCGCCCCTGTTCCATCTCGTTCTCCTCTGTTGCCTGTGAGGCTTCGTCTGGGTTGGTTGTTCCTGGTGCCATCTGCTGAGGAGGAGGGTCCTGGGTCACTTCCATGGTCCCCATATGTTGGGGGGTGTCCACCTGCTGGGCCGGGCTTGGGTTGGCCTCGGCTGTCCTCATCGTCCCCTGGCCATCTGGGGAAGCAGCTGGGATCAGCTGAGGCGCTTCTGTGGCATCGCCCCTGCAATGCAGGTTGTCCTTGGGTTTCTTCGCTGGCCCTTCCACTTCCTCCACGTCGCCCTGACAGTCGTTGTCGCATGATGACATGGGCCGTTTGCCTCTTGGTTCCTGAGATGACATGGCCGTACAGCCACCCCAACGAGGCTCGTAGCTGTGTGCCACAGTTCCCAAGACCTATTAACAACGCAGCTGGGTTCACAGTGGTTCACAAGCGAGTATCACGTCACTCACTGGTATCGTATTGTGAAGACCTAGGTTACAAATGGATATTTTCCCAGAGCACTGAGCACACACATATGACTCACATTGCACGAATGGCGAGGGCAATCAGGTGCTATGCGTAAACTAACACAGCACCAGGCACCTGGCGAGCTGTACCAGTGCACGAAGCACACTGGCTGGTCAGCGCACGCCACAGCACACGTACGAATCACACGAATGCACGACAGATTCGCAATTGTGCGTAAACTAACACAAAACTCACTGCAGAATGTCTTGAAAGAAAAGCACTTAGTCACGAACGTTCCCGTGCGTAGCGATGGCGCGGCGCAGCACGCACGAACGCCCACGAATTATGTTGCCACGGTAGCACACGTATGACTGGCGTGGCTGTGCGTAAACTAACACAGAACACGCCAGACTCACTGCAGAATGTCTTGAAAGAACAGGACTTAATCACGAAATTTCCTGTGAGAAACCATGCGTAAACTAACATGGACCTCACAGGGAACATCCCAGCATTCGTGAGTGCTCCCACGAATGCGTGGTCCACGCACGAAGGCGCGAACCGTGCGTAAACTAACACAGGTCGGCGAGAAGGAGTCACTCTGAACACTGAGCGATCCACTCTGAACACTCCAAAACCTCCGTATCGCGTTCTAAGGTCTATGACTGATATCAGCAGAGGGGTGCCGTGCACAACCGCACTCCACCGAGGTCAGGCAGTGACCCCGCAGGCAATGGTCACAGAGGCTGGGTGACGCAGACAGACACCCACTACACTGGATGACAGACCAGGGCAGCAATACATCTACTAGGGCACATCAACTGGGTGACTGGGCATATCAGCTGGGTGACTGGGCACGTCAGGTGGACAGCAATCATAGGCAACTCTTCAATGGGTGACAGTTGTGGGTGAGTCTTCCAAGGCGGGCTGGGTGACTTCTCATTCCTCTGTAAATATTCAATTTCGGCCAGTAATTGCTTCCCCCAAAAGTCTCACCCAAATACTAATATTCTCCACCATTTATCTTAAACCAACAACCAGCTCTGGTGGCCTGGTGGTTAACGCTCTTGCTTCACACGGTGAGGGCCTGGGTTCGATTCCCAGCCAGAGTAGAAACATTGGACGTGTTTCTTTCCACCTGTTGTCTATGTTCCCCATCAGTAAAATGGGTACCTGGGTGTTAGTCGACTGGTGTGGGTCGCATCCTGGGACACTGACCTAAGGAGGCCTGGTCACAGACCGAGCCGCGGGGGCGTTGACCCCGGAACTCTCTCCAGATAAACTCCACCAAATATAATAATACAACCACACAATTACTCAGACCCACCTTCAAAAAAGGACAGTAAAGGTTACTAGGATTGTAATATCATACAGATATTCACTTTAGACTTTACACACACATGAAAAAAAAATTGGTAGCAAATGGTAGCATAACAATATAACCGACAGTCAAAAAAGGCACACGAATGGGTTTCCC
>NW_026470731.1:0-12303 GCF_026875155.1 Cherax quadricarinatus | reverse complement strand
AGTGCCTCCCTCACTGCATCTCTCCTTCAGTGCCTCCCCCTCACTGCATCTCTCCTTCAGTGCCTCCCCTCACTGCATCTCTCCTTCAGTGCCTCCCTCACTGCATCTTTCCTTCAGTGCCTCCCTCACTGCATCTTTCCTTCAGTGCCTTCCTCAATGCACCTTTCCTTCAGTGCCTCCCTCACTGCATCTTTCCTTCAGTGCTTCCCTCACTGCATATCTCATTCACACATCTTTACTGCCTCTCTGCCTCACTGCCTCTCTCATTGGCCATCTCTGTCACTGTCTTTAACACCAGCAATAACTATTACATTCACTGCATGTATGATCATATGCACTGAAATAGTAACCATGCAAAATATAATATTATCTACAGTCACTAACTTGTCATAAATTATTAATCACACAAAATAAATTAGCAAGCAGAACACAAGAAAATCAAGAGGTGTGAGTGTATATGGTACATAGTGGTTACCTGTTACTGTCAGGTGTATATTACATAGTTTGTTTACCTGTTACTGTCAGGTGTATATTATACAGTTTGTTTACCTGTTATTGTCAGGTGTATAGTATACAGTTTACCTGTTACTATCCAGTGTATAGTATACAGTTTGTTTACCTGTTATTGTCAAATATATAGTACAGTGGTGCTTATGAGTTTAATTCATTCCATGACCGAGCTTGTAACTCTGCTCGTATATCAAACCAATTTTCCTCACTGAAATTAACTGAAATGCCATTAATCCGTTCCAGCCCCAAAAAAAACCCCCCCAATTTTTTTGTTATGGGTTTTTAAATAAGACAAATGTATTTATAATTAAGAAATACAGTGGACCCCCGCTTAACGATCAGCTCCCAATGCGACCAATTATGTAAGTGTATTTATGTAAGTGCGTTTGTACGTGTATGTTTGGGGGTCTGAAATGGACTAATCTAATTCACAATATTCCTTATGGGAACAAATTCGTTCAGTAATGGCACCTGAACATACTTCTGGAATGAAATAATATCGTTAACCAGGGGTCCACTGTATTGTGTACTACACCCACCTTCACTATTCCACCCACCACCATCTCTACCAAACCCACCACCCTCACTACTACACCCACCACCATATCTACTCCACCCACCATTATCACTACTCTATCCACCACCTTCTCTACTACACCCACCACCCTCACTACTCCACCCACCACCCTCACTACTCCACCCACCACCCTCACTACTCCACCCACCACCCTCACTACTCCACCCACCACCATCACTACTCCACCCACCACCATTTCTACTCCACCCACCACTATCACTACTCCACCCACCTCCATCACTGCTCCACTAACCACCATGACTACTCCACCCACCACTATCAGTACTTCACCCACCTTAATGTTTCTGGAAAAACCCGAGTGTTGAAATGGAGGTTACCTCTTCCCTGGATTTATACAAGAACCAAACAACGGACGAAGTGCCTCACTACAATCGGGGATTAGTGTAAGAGTATTATCTTTCCAGTTATGTCTTGGAAGAGCATGTGGGAGGGGACGAAGTACCTGACATTCCTCTGGGTACAAAGTTGGATTGATTTCAGACACGCTGCCAACTAGTGGCTGCATTTCTGAAGCTTGCTCGTAACTCGGATTTTTGGCTCGCAACTCAAAGCAAAAAATCGACCAAAGCAATGGCTCATAACTCGGAAAACTCGTAAGTTGGGGCACTCATAAGTCAAGGTACCACTGTATACTGTTTGTTTACCTGTTGCTATCAGGTGTATAGTTTACAGTTTGTTTACCTGTTGTTATCAAGTGTACAGTGTTCAGCTGGTTTACCTGTTACTGTCAGGTGTATAGTGTACAGTTTGTTTATCCATTGCTGTCAGGGGTATAGTTTGTTTATCCACTGCTGTCAGGTGTATAGTGTACAGTATGTTTGCTTATTGCTGTCAGATGTAGAGTGTACAGTTTGCTTATCTGTTGCTGTCAGGTGTATGGTGTACAGTATATGTGTATTTACGTATTGCTGTTGGGTGTATAGTGTACAGTATATTTATGTATTGCTGTCAGGTGTATAGTGTACAGTTTGTTTACTTGCTACTGTCAGGTGTATACTGTACAGTTTGTTTACCTGTTGCTGTCAGGTGCACGGTTTTCTTGGTTGTAGGCCAGGATGTGGTGCTCCTGCATGCCAAGTGTGGTACACATCGTCACGTGTTTGTTGATCAACAGGGGTAACATCCCCACTGCGTCTGCCACTGCGATTACTGCCACTTGGTGACACAAGTGTGTGCTAAAGAAAAGAAATTAACATTTTAATAATACTGAAATAAGAAATCACTTTGTCACTCATTACTTACCAGCTAATACTTTCAGTACCAATGATGTTCAAAATGGCTGTAAGTTAACTTTATATCAGGTAACATGATTAATAGTAATAATAATAATAATAATAATAATAATAATAATAATAATAATAATATAGTAAAAATAAGCATTTCGGATTGCAAAAGGAAATATGAAATTGATACATATGTTCAGTATGTATTAGGACTGCAGTTAAAGGTACCTACCAGTACAGGTACACATTTTAACATCTGATCCAGAATCAATCTGCATCACATATTAAAATATGGTGAGTCAGTAGTATTTCTTAAAGAGCACAAATGAAAGGAGGAACATAAAAAAATATAGAAATATTCCTCATCTAATGCTGTGTATCTTTCAGTTGAGAAATATGATCCTAGAGAGGAACCCTGGAGGATGTATGTAGGCCTTGTAGAAACAACACAACTGTAATATCACTTCAAATTTCAATCATGATGTTTTTCAGAGATGTTTTTCAGGGACAGACCATTGATATTATTTGTGGTGTTTACTTTAAAATATTTTGTATAAGTGTATAACTGTGAGTGGTACCTTATTTTATGGGGTGCAGTAAGAGGACAGTGCACCCACCACTTGAATTCCTTAATTACTACCATCATTACCTCTAAGATACAGAATATTTGACACTTTTGATAAACATCACAGTATAGTAAATAACATTTATTGAAATATTATGGATAATTCCTCTTCACAATCAAATATTTGTTTTAATAATAAAACAGCTATAAAAAATGCATACTTAGCACTAGGAAAACAGTCGAACGGCAATATAAAACATGCAGACTAGCAGATGAAAAGGCAGACATGTTATATCAATGTGCATGATGTAATGTAAGTAAGTGCAGGGAAGCAAGACTTAAAACATGCCATGTTTATTACTTATAAAATGAGGAGACAAGTTAAAGTTTGGCATTAAAAGACAAGCAAACTAATATGGGGTGACAACCTGGAAGTGACAACCTGGGTGACAACATAGAAGTGAAAAACCCACAAAATAGGAAGGACCAACGTGAGGAACATAAGGCAGTGATTAACGAAGATCAAACCTACCATGTCTTATCTAAGGTTAAACCATATCTTGTATAAAATGAAGAATAATTTTGTACTGATTTTTTTACCAACTTGGAAAATCTACTATTAGCACCTACCAGTGGTGTTCACAGTGTCTTACACTAACTTCCTCTCTACATTTTTTTTCACATTCTTTACTCTAAATTTGCTTTAAATAATAATAATAATAATAATAATAATAATAATAATAATAATAATAATAATAATAATACTGTAATAATAATAAATTTTCACATAGTTTTTACAAAATTGGATAACATTTAATAGCACACATGGAAAGCCGTGTTATGCAGAGCATTTCAGGCAAACTAAAACTTAAGACTAACAGAACATGATATAACTCAATAAACACTGTACATATATGTATACTAAGACATTAAAGATGCAAAGAATAAAAGTACTGTAATTCTAGTAAATTTAAATAACAATAAATATACATGAAAGTAGATTAAAAGCAAAACATGGCACATAACAATAAAAAAAATGGGTTGGGTCAAACTCCAGCCCAAAAATTATGTTCGAGGCACAATTTTTTTTTACAGATATGTGACATTTAATACAGTAACTTAAAAGCTAGATGTACTGATTACTTTTAGTAACAAAACTCAGTACAGTATAAAGAAGTAGTGCTCGTATGGAGAAACCAATACAAAAAAGTAGAAGGTATTTACAGTGATGAGGTAAATCATTTACCTACAGTGTCTAGGCACTCAGTGAAAGTTTTCGCTTAGCTCTGAACTAATACTGTTCCAATTTTTCAGTTTACCTGTTCACTTATTCTACATCTTTGGTTCTTTAATTTGCAGAGAATTTCTATAGATGCTCAATCAAACAAAAGGGATATCAAAGAAGTACGGAGGAACCTCGGTAGGCAAACATCCCCTACTCAAACAAACTTCAGCACTCGACCAAACAAACACGACATGCCAGAACTTCACTGTAAACTATTTTGCATATCTTAGCATTTTATGGTATTTTCTTATATTTTTTATATAAATAAGTCATCATAGGGCCTACAAAGATTAGTGATAACAACCAACCAAAAAGAAAATTGGTTGCAAAGAATTTGTTCGATGCTGTAACGGATTACCACTCAGACAGCCTTCTGGAATGAATTACATTCGAGTACTGAGGTTCCACTGCTTTTTGTTTCTGGTGTGGTGTCTACTATAAGCATTCTATTATTATTCTCTAGGAATTGCCTGAGTTCAGAATCAGCATTACAGTGCAATATTTTGAACACAATTAAATGGATGTGTGAACTTCATCCATATTCTATAGGTATTAGGAATTTGAGTAAGGAAATAGTGTGTTTGTATTGGTAGCTTGTGATTGTTCTGAGAGCTGCCTTTTGTTGAGCTACAACTGGACTGAGGTAAGTTGCTGAAGGACATCTCCAGAAACAAATCTCATAAGTGAGGTATGAGTAGATGAGGGAAAGGTAAAGTTTTATGAGTTGCAGGTTGTGGAACACTGGAGAGAATTTTGAAAAGTACCTCTACATAGCACTTTGTCCACCATCAGAACCTAGCAGCTCTGATGAAGCATGTTACATAGTATGCAGTAGTACAGCATGTTACTAAGCATACAGCAGTACAGCTTGTTATAGTGTAAAGTATAGCATGATACTAAGTGTTCACAGTAGTACAGCTTGTTATAGAGTATAGTACTGAATGGAATGCATGGGGCTTCAACCCATGGCAAGTGAATCCTAAATTCAAAGGCCAGTGATTTGTTTGCAATCGTGTTATTATGATTTCATGAGTCAATACAGCATGTTACATATTATAAAGTAGTAGAGTATGTTAGACAATACAGCAAGTCCTCACTTAACGGCGTTTTGTTATAATGTTGATAAAAAAAAAAATGATTCTGGGCCGGGGCCATTGTCTGTGTGGAGTCTGCACATTTTTCCCATGTCTGCTTGGGTTTTCTCCAAGTACTTCGGTTTCCTCTCACATCCCAAAGATGTGCACATTAGGTTAACTGGCATGTGTAAATTGTACTAGTATGAGTGAATGTGTGTGTGTGAGAGTGCACTCGTTATTGTTTGTTTTTAGTGCATGGTGGTAGGAGGTGCTCCTTACAATTTCTGCTTTGCAAACATTTATTCCTCAATTTAAGTGACAGTGAGTGCAAAGGTGAACCGTGCACCCCTGATGTTTATATCAATTAGCTTATAGTAAAATTGGTTTTACTATATGTCGTTTCACTTATAGTCACAGTAGCCAAGAACCTGTTAACAACATTAAGTGAGGACTTACTGTATATCAAAGTATAGAAGTACCACATATGCTAGTATACAAGTCGAACCTTTACAATTTTGAGGTGTCAATTCAGTTTAGGCCTATATTCACCGAACAGTCAAACATAGGGGAGTTGAATTACTAGCTTAAAATATCATAGTTTCTACAATTTAATCTTTCATTCTATATTATTTTACTACAGTAAATGTAAAGTCTCAAATTAATGAGTTATAATTTTCATCAAATTACTTGTAAATAATGTATGGTGTGCAATAGACCACTGTAGCAAAACTGTTTAAAAAACACATAATGTCTCTATTCATGGAAGACCTAATAGCATGCCAGGACCCAACACCTCAGACAGTTGTGCAGCTTGTATTTATGCATGTGATAGGACTGACTTCATATTCCTAGTATTTTAGTTATTATTTTTAACAGAATGTAATATTCCTTTTATTAAAAATGGTTATGGGGAACAAAAATACAACCGGTAACAAGCAGCAAATATAACTTGCAACTGGTACAAGTTACAGTACTAGAATTATAGCTAGACTAGTAGTGTCACTTCCCTCCTTCAGTAATGTGTTGTGGCCTTATTTTCACCTCTGTACGTATCAGCAACTTTTATACTCGATGTATTAGCCAACCACTAGTTTTAAAGTATTTTTTTGTTTAACACATCAATATATAAGCTCACATATACAATATGTAATACACCACAGTATATAACATTACAGAGTATAATGGTATCCAGCAATACATAATGCCCTTGTATGACACCACTGCCATATTACATCATTGTTTTATAACACCACTGCTATATGACACCACTGGAATATAACATCATTGCTTATGACACCACTGGAATACAATATCACTGCTTTATGACATCAATGTTATATGACACGACACCACTGCTATATGACATCATTGCTATGTGACACCAATACTATATGACACCACTGCCATATGACATCATTGCTTTAGGACACCCCACCCACATGTAATGTAAACAAACAAGGTGAACACGTCTGGTTTTCGTTCATACACTTTTTGTATTATACCACAATACAAACACTTTACACTGTGTAGAAGTTGTCTCCACATTGATACGGTAGAATAAATAAAGAGAAACATTACCATTCTCATGTAACACCATTTTAGAAGAAATGATGCTCTGAGTGAAGGCATATGGAAATAAGTCACTTTGTCTGACTTTTTTTAATTATCCTAGTTCTCTACACATATGCTGCTATGTATGATAAACTATGTAACTGTATTTGTGTATACCTGAATAAACTTACTTACATATGAGAGGAATAATTTTCTAGTTACCCCCAGTAATATTATGGTGTACACATTTTCTCTGATGTTGGACTACAAGTCGCCTGGCTACCACAAGCCCTACAAGTTGCCTGGCTACCACATCTCATATTTATGTTAATTTATTCTACTGTGGGGTGTATTTATCATGTTTATATGCTACGTAGCATGTTTACATATAATTTTGAAGAAAATAATATAGACAGATTAATGGAGATGTCAATATTAAAATAATATACGACATTTAATGCGCCCAAGAGATTACATATTATTATTAATATGCCGTCAAGAGTAGAGAGATTCTTAGTGATTTTAATGTGTACAGTATTTGCATGCCAGCACAGTGTGTAAGTATATTTAGGTACAAGTACACATAAGTATAATCATCAGAGTACATATAAAATATGCAATAACTTTAAAACACTTGAAATATTTGGAAACTCTCCAGACATTATAGCTAGATGTGCTCACGGAGAATGTAAACAAACTGGGTGGGGCATGCCATATTAGAAAGACCAGGAGCCGTATAGCAAGTTTTGGTCATAAATTGAAATCGCTGTATTAGCGGAATGGCAAGGGCAGAACGCCATAAAGTGGGGCCCTACTATACGTATTTGCATATATACTAGTGTTCGATAGTGTTAATCATTACAATATATATGTATTACTACTGATATACAACATATTACAATCGTGCAAGGCAGAATATTAGAATGAAACATTAACTGACCACATATAATATAATGTAGCAGGACACAGCACAATATAATATAATGTAGCAGGACACAGCACAATATAATACAATGTAGCAGAACACAGCACAATATTATATACTGTTGTAGGACATAGTACAATATAGCAGAACATAGTACAATATGTATAATACAATGTAGCAGGCCACAGTACAATATAATACAATGTAGCAAGACATAGTACAACACATATAATACCTATGAAGCAGGATATAGCATAATACAGTGGAACCTATACTTGTGAGCACATCCACTTGTGAGTTTTTCCAAATACAAGCAGTCAATTGGTTGATTTTTTGCTTCCATACGCGAGCGAAATTTCCATAAGCGAGCGGGCCTCAAGGGAGGTTCCTTGATGCTGGTAAGGGGCTCTTGCTCATGATCTAGGGAATTGGATCTCATTTGTTTGTTGGACTATCATATTGAAACTTGGGCAATACATGATAAGATGATGATTCTTAACGTACACCAAAAATGAAAGATATCGGACCATAAATAATGGAGTTCACTTCTCAGCAATTAGCCACCCCTGAGCGGTATTTTCGTATGGTTTTTATGGCTGTATTCTCTTTTTTTTTTTTTTGACTCATTTGATAAAATGGAAGATATATTACAGAAATAGATGATTTTGATTGGTTTCACTACGAAAAGTACCTTTAAATTGAGCTCAAAGTAGGAGAAATTTTTTAATTTTTGGCAATGTTAAGAGTAAACAAATGACATCACTGTCTATTCCAATATGCAGTTGTGAATGGGCGGACATTATTTATACAATTATTACAACAATGCAGTAGTCTGCATAACAGTAAATCTTCTATTTTTTGAGTGAATAAAAATTACAAATTATTTATATTGTAATAATAATACAAATAATAATAATAATAATAATAATAATAATAATAATAATAATAATAATAATATGTATAATAATTTAATAATGTAATATGATAATATTAATACGTATAATAATAATACATGTTATAACAATAATGTACTATATTACAATAATTATAATAATAGACGGCTTCAAAAGGCTGTCACTAGATGGCAGTGTTTCCCACAACAAAGCGGGAGCGGTTGTGGCCACCTCCACCCGGCCAATCGTAAATTTCGCCAATCATAGGGGTATTTTCGTATAAACATGGACTCGCTTTTCATAGGCTGACTTGCGAGTCGTAGTTCGTCCGGGACGCGTACCCACAGCGTGAGCCGGGGCGGCAGCCAATCTGGCATTGCTTACCACTGAGCAAAGTCCCCTCACGTGCTCCAGCGAAATATTTCATAATATTCCATTTATTTTAGTGCTTGCAAGTACTAAATAAGCTACCATGGCTCCAAAGAAAGCTCCTAGTGCCAAGCCTGTGGTAAAGAAGGTGAGAAATACGATTGAATTTAAGAAAATCATCATTGAACAATATGAAAGTGGTACAAGTGTGGCCGAACTGTCCAGGATGTATAAGAAACCCTACACAACCTTATGTTCCATAGTGGCCAAGAAAAAGGAAATAAAGGATGCTGTTGTTGCAAAGGGAGTAACTATGCTGACAAAAATGAGATCACCAGTACTGAAAGAGGTTGAGAAGTTATTATTGGTGTGGATAAATGAGAAACAATTAGCAGGAGATACTCTTATGACTTCGATTATTTGTGAAAAGGCTAGGCAGTTGCATGAAGATTTGTAAAGAAATTGCCTGCAAAAAGTGGTGATGTGAGTGAATTTAAGGCCAGCAAAGGCTGGTTTGAGAGATTTAAGAACCGTACTGGCATACACAGTGTGGTAAGGCATGGTGAGGCTGCCAGTTCGGACCACAAGGCGGCTGAAAAATATGTGCATGAATTCCAGGAGTACATAGAGGCTGAAGGACTGAAACCTGAACAAGTGTTCAATTGTGACGAAACAGGCCTCTTTTGGAAGAAAATGCCAAAGAGGACCTTCATTACACAAGAGGAAAAGGCAATGCCAGGACACAAGCCTATGAAAGACAGGCTGATGCTAATGTTCTGTGTTACTGCTTGTGGGGATTTCAAAGTGAAGCCATTACTAGTGTACCATTCTGAAAATCCCAGAGTGTTCAGGAAAAACAATGTTATGAAGAGTAAATTGTGTGTGTTTTGGAAATCTAATAGTAAGGCATGGGTCAAGAGGGAAATTTTCGTCGAGTGGTTCAATGAAGTGTTTGGCCCTAGTGTGAAGGAGTATCTCCTGGAAAAGAAATTGGATCTCAAGTGCCTGTTAGTAATGGCTAATGCACCTGCTCATCCTCCAAACTTGGATGACCTAATTTTCGAGGAGTTTGGGTTCATCACAGTAAAGTTCTTGCCCCGAATACCACTCCTCTCCTCCAACCCATGGACCAGCAGGTTATTGCAAACTTTAAAAAACTCTACACAAAAGCAATGTTTCACAGGTGCTTGACTGTGACCACAGACACTCACTTGACCCTAAGGGAATTTTGGAGAGAACACTTCAGCATCCTCCATTGCATAACCCTTGTAAGTATGGCTTGGGAGGGAGTGACTACCAGGACTTTGAACTCTGCCTGGAGAAAATTGTGGCCAGATTGTGTCGACAAGAGGGATTTTGAAGGATTTGGGACTGACCCTAATGAGCCTATGTCTGTTGTAAAATCAATTGTGGCACTGGGGAGTTCCATGGGGTTGGATGTGAGTTTGGAGGATGTGGAAGAATTGGTGGAAGACCACAATGAAGAGCTCACCAATGAGGAGCTGCAAGAGCTTCAGCAGGAAGAGCAACACATCGCAGCTCAGAATCTTGCTGCAGAGGAGGAGGAAGAAGGTGCCTTCTTCAGAAATTAAAGAGATTTTTACTATGTGGGGTAAGATGGAAAGCTTTATGGAGAAACATCACCCTAACAAGGTTGTTGCAAGCCAGGTTGGCAACATGTACAGTGACAAAGTCTTGGGCCATTTTAGGGAAGTGTTAAAGAGACGCCAGAAACAGAGCTCTCTCCACAGTTATTTTGTGAGACAGGACTCCAGTGACTCTCAAGGTGGTCCTAGTGGCATTAAGAAACAGAGAAGAGAAGCAACCCAGAAAAGCAAATGGTACCTGAGGTGTTGATGGAAGGGGATTCCCCTTCCAAACTATAAACAATCCACTCTCTCTCCTCCTCCAGTCTCCCATACACTAAGAAGAATCTCCAATAAAGGTAAGTGTTATGCTGTTAATGTTTCATTCATCATTTCCCATTGTATTGTTTATGTACTACATGTATATTTCATGTTAAAAATTTTTTTGTTTTAATACTTCTGGGTGTCAGGAACGGATTAATTGTATTTACATTATTTCTTATGGGGAAAATTGATTCGTAAATCGTAAATTTCGTTTATAGTAACGGCTCCAGGAACGGATTAATTACAAAAAACGAGGGACCATTGTAATAATGTCGGTAGAATTACCAACAATATGTAAAGTAAAAGGACACAAGTGCAACTAATGTGACATTTTTATTGTGGCAATGTTTTGCTCTCCAGGAGCTTTGTCAAGCCATTACAAACAGCACATGGACGCAGAGGGTATATATAGGCTCAGAGTGAGGTGCAATACTAGTGGTAGTAGTAGTGATGTAAGTTGTAATAGTAATAGTAATACAACATGGTAGAACAATTAACTTGCATTTGAGTAAAAGGATATAAAAGCTATTACTTGGGTAACATAAAAATAGGTTAGACAGTTATTTCTATTGGAGGCTGGATAGAGAAGGCATGTTTCAATGTTCACTCTCTGTAATGTGCTTGTATATTATTAACAGGAGAGACTATGTGATGGCAGGGTTTACTGCTTTCAGGAGGATTCTTACTAAGACTTCAGAGATGGTGAAGCTGCCTTCGTTTTGTTTAATTGTATTAGAAACAATGATTAGTGCTGATTCAAGGCACTTACGTCTGCGGAAATTAGCTTCTTTGATCACTAATTGGGCGTCCTGAATTTCATGCGATGATTGGTGGACAAACATCTTTCCTGCCTTCTGGGACCATCAGCCCCGCTCATCTTAAGCATCCAGGAGACCTCAACCGCATCTGAAACCTCTCCATCCGTAACAAGAAACTAAGAAGTTTGGATGTGACTTCCCTCTTCACAAAAGTACCTACCACAAAAGCCATCAAGGTTCTACAACGTAAAGTCAATCAGGACCTTAATCTTCCTCTACCTCCCGGAGATTTTGTTGACTTGATTGAACTCTGTGTTAATTTCAACTGTTTTTCTTTCAATAACAGGCTCCACAAACAAACCTACGGCATAGGAATAGGGTCCCCCATCAGTGCCGTCTTAGCCAACTTGTACATGGAACACCTAGAGTCTGAACACTTCGCCAACATCATCCCTTCAAGCATCACTTGGTTACGTTATGTGGATGACGTCCTCGTAATAACTCCCAAACGTTTTGATGTACGAAATCTTCAGGCAAGGCTCAACACAGTTGAACCAGCAATCCAGTTTACACTAGAAGAAGAGTCCAATGACAAGCTACCTTTCCTAAAAGTCCTCATTCACAAAGAACTAGATAACAA
>NW_026470730.1:0-12541 GCF_026875155.1 Cherax quadricarinatus | reverse complement strand
GCACCTAAAGTGGGTTCCTGACCCCCGGGCTGTGGTCTACTTTGGTTTGCGTGCAGCCAGCAGCAACAGCCTGGTTGATCAGGCCTCTGATACCCCAGGTGGCTGGTCACAGACGTTCCGTGGGGGCGTTGACCCCCAAGATCTCTCTCCAGGTAAACTCCAGGTAATTTGGGTGTTATATGCCATTCAAGAGTATGCAAAAATGGCATATAACACCCAAATTACCTGGAGTTTACCTGCAGAGAGATCCGGGGGTCAACGCCCCCGCGGCCCGGTCTGTGAGAGGCCTCCTGGGGGATCAAAGCCTGATCAACCAGGCTGTTACTGCTGGCTGCACGCAAACCAATCTACGAGCCACAGCCCGGCTGGTCAGGAACCGACTTTAGGTGCTTGTCCAGTGCTAGCTTGAAGACTGCCAGGGGTCTGTTGGTAATCCCCCTTATGTATGCTGGGAGGTAGTTAAACAGACTCGGGTCCCTGACACTTATTGTATGGTCTCTTAACGTGATAGTGACACCCCTGCTTTTCATTGGGGGGATGTTGCATCGTCTGCCAAGTCTTTTGCTTTTGTAGTGAGTGATTTTCGTGTGCAAGTTCGGTACAAGTCCCTCTAGGATTTTCCAGGTGTATATAATCATGTATCTCTCCCATCTGCATTCCAGGGAATACAGGTTCAGGAACCTCAAGCGCTCCCAGGAATTGAGGTGTTTTATCTCCGTTATGCACAAAGTGAAGGTTCTCTGTACATTTTCTAGGTCAGCAATTTCACCTGCTTTGAAAGGTGCTGTTAGTGTGCAGCAATATTCCGGCCTAGATAGAGTGTCATCATGGGCTTGGCCTTCCTAGTTTTGAAGGTTCTCATTATCCATCCTGTCATTTTTCTAGCAGATGCGATTGATACAATGTTATGGTCCTTGAAGGTAAGATCCTCTGACATGATCACTCCCAGGTCTTTGACGTTGGTGTTTCGCTCTATTGTGTGGCCAGAATTTGTTTTGTACTCTGATTAAGATTTAATTTCCTCGTGTTTACCCTATCTGAGTAATTGAAATTTCTCATCGTTAAACTTCATATTGTTTTCTGCAGCCCACTGAAAGATTTGGTTGATGTCCGCCTGGAGCCTTGCAGTGTCTGCAATGGAAGACACTGTCATGCAGATTCGGGTGTCATCTGCAAAGGAAGACACGGTGCTGTGGCTGACATCCTTGTCTATGTCAGATATGAGGATGAGGAACAAGATGGGATTGAGTACTGTGCCTTGTGGAACAGAGCTTTTCACCGTAGCTGCCTCGGACTTTACTCTGTTGACTACTACTCTCTGTGTTCTGTTAGTGAGGAAATTATAGATCCATCAACCGACTTTTCCTGTTATTCTTTTAGCACGCATTTTGTGCGCTATTATGCCATGGTCACACTTGTCGAAGGCTTTTGGAAAGTCTGTATATATTACATCTGCATTCTTTTTGTCTTCTAGTGCATCTAGGACCTTGTCGTAGTGATCCAATAGTTGAGACAGACAGGAACGACCTGTTCTAAACCCATGTTGCCCTGGGTTGTGTAACTGATGGGTTTCTAGATGGGTGGTGATCTTGCTTCTTAGGACCCTTTCAAAGATTTTTATGATATGGGATGTTAGTGCTATCGGTCTGTAGTTCTTTAGTAACCCATGAAAAAGAACCTACTACACAACCAAAAACCCGGAGGCAAACAAAAAAGCCCCCATTTCCAGATCCCATGAAAAGAAAACTCCATCCAAAACCCATCACTAACACACTCATCAAACCCCATCCAAAAGAAGGAGTCTGACCCATCTAACATGATAGAACCCATGCAGAACCCCTGTCCCCCTCCAAACACACATACTTAATTATTGGCTCTACTAAGACACTCCAAATTCCACTTCCAGACACATATGCACCCCACCTCCGCCATTCACACTAAGAAAAACGCCACTTAAAACAAGCTACTAAGGAATCGGTCTACCCCACCCTTAACCTCGTAATGGTTCCACAGTTAGATGTCGGTACTCTCAGGGAAGCTGGTCATCCAAGTCCTTCCATATTAAAAACCAATTTTCTACAAACTGTTTCCTTGTAGACACGTGCTGCGAGCGCTCTTAAAAAAAAGAGCAGGTAAGAGCAGCATTGCAAAGCCACTTATATGCATAGCATTACGGGCAGGCTTCAATTAACTTAGGATTAAACTAAGCATTGAATGAAAATCAGTGAAAGACATTATTGTAATAGATAACTATAAAATCACAAAATGAGAATTACAATGACGGTCATAGGGTTGCATGCATTGATGTTCATCAGTAGGAATGGAGTATTCTGTTAGGTAGTGTATTAAAAAAATAACAACGTTAAGGTTTATCATTTGTATGAATAATTGTGAATAACATTCAGTATATACATTTTATATGGTTCAGTTATTCTGTATTTATTTGGTTTTGAGTGAGTTATGTGAACTTTGAGAAGAGACTTGATTTTATAAACAGGTAGTGTTTCTTTATATTTAAAGGTAATGCAAATTCTGGATTTTAGGGCCTGTTTGTGCATTGAGTTTTTGATAGCGTGAGTGGACATCGAGGAAACATCAAAGAGTGATCTGTGCCTTGTATTATGGTCATGTGTTCTGTGAGGTTGGAAGGAGATGTTGAGGGGAGGGTTATTATCAGGAGTTATGTGTTCTATGTATGTAATAAGTGCAATAAATAAGTATGGTGTTTTGTATGGTTGAGTAGGTTGGTGTTTTTGAATATTGGTGGAGGTGTGCCTGCTGTATTGAGGAATTTGTTATCATTCTAACTGCAGCATTTGTTGAGAATTAGTGGTCTGAGAGATTTTTTGGAGTTAGTTGTTGTTTGAGCCAATGCACAAATTCCATAGGTAAGATAGGGGTAAATAAGAGGTGATAGAGGGCCAGGAGGGCTGACTGTGGGAACATAGTAACCGTATCTTCGATTTAGTATGTACAGTCTTGGAAATTTTCTTAGAAATTTGTTGTATATGTGTCATGAAATTTGAGTCTATTATCGAGGTGGATGCATAGAATTTTCCCTCTGTTAGCTTTGTGATAGGTGATCCGTTTAACGTTATGTTAAGAGGTTACATCTGTAGCTCTGATACCAACACTGACATGAAGTAGGTTTTGCTCAATGTTTAGTGTAGTTTGTTAGTCCTCATCCAGGTAGATATTTTCTGTAAATTCGGTTGCTTTACGAGTATTGGCTGGCGTGACTGGGCTCGGGGTGAGAGAAGGGCGTGATGTAGGTTTGTCATCTGCAAAAAGTGTGGGTTGTGAGTAATTGCGAAGCAGTTGGTAGGTCATTTATGTATATAGAGAAAGAGAAGAGGGCCAAGGAACTTTCCCCTGTGGGACCCCAACTGTAATTGGTTGTGCGGAAGAGCTTGCCATTTGCGGACACTATTGGCTTCTGTTGCTGAGGTAAGACTAGATGTAGTTGAGGAGAGTACCCCCCTAATACTCATAGGTTGTGAGAGCATTTTACGTGGAGGAAAAGTCATGGTCATCTGTATCAAAAGCATTACGTAAGTCAATGAAGATCCCCAGAGGACTTTCTTTTTTCTCTATTGCCATGTGTTTATATGTTTAGCATGTGTTAATAGCATCATTACTTATTTTGATTAGGCCCTGGATCCAAATTGGCAGGGGTTGAAGAATGTTATGGGAGATGAGTAGGAGATTATATTCGTTAATGAATTAATTTTCGAAGATTTTTGAGAGAGGTTGTAAATTTGGATATTGGCCTATAGTTATTTCAACTCCTGTTTGGTCACCTCCTTACGGATGGGGTTCGACCTTGCTATTTTGAGAACTGTAGGGAAGGTGGAGGATTCAATGGATTTGTTTAAAGAAGTGTTGCAATGATTGGTGATAGTTACTTGTGACGCTTTTTTGTATCATAAATGGTGCGTAAGGTATTTAATATCCTGCCTTGTTTTTCTGTGTGTTGTAATAAGGGAGGACTTCGTATGGGTTAGTCGGAGCTAGGAACGTGTGGTTCGGGTTAGTTGCAGTGAGGTAGTCATTTGGTGGGTTATCTGAGTTGGGATATTATTGGCAAGGTTTTGACCTATAATGGAAGAAGAACTCATTGAGTCTGTTTGCTGTTTCTGTTTGGTGGGAGTGGGGTTATCGGATTTTGCTAATTTTTATTTCGCTATGTCGTGATTCTTTTTGTTCCAAGAATTTCTGATAGGGTTCTTCCAGGTCTTTTTTTATATCACCTCGTTAAGTTGGATAATCTGTTCTCATAATACATTTTGTGCCCTTCTTATCTCAGGGCTGTGTTAGGAGTGATGGTAACGTTTTTATTTGGTCTTGGTTATGTGGACCATTTCTGTATGTTTTTTCATTTCGAGTGTTTTGTATTTATGGATTTGAGAATGCTGGGTTGTTAGCCAGGGACTGTTCGTCTCTTTAGCTCGTTATCTAGTTTAAGTTTTTTTAGGGCAGTTGCTTGATTATGAGGGTATTGGGTCTGTTTAGTAAATTATGAAAACATTTCCGTCAATATCGGTATAGATTTCTAGCTCAGATGTGCAGTCAATGTTTGCTATTGTGTTGTGAAGTTAATAATGGCTGCCTATTGTGAAGTCTGAAGGTGGACTTTAGTAGTGCTTGGGGTATTTTTACCAAGAGTTAGTTATGAGAAAGTAGGGTAGTGGTCTGTGGTATTATCTGTAATATGCTGAGTTTTAAGGGGATATGGTGTTGGTCCAGATGCTGGTCATAGTAGGGAAACATAGTCTCTGTAACTTTGATAGGTTTTGTTACTGTTGGTTAGTCAACATACAGTTACTCATAGTGTTTGTGAATTTCAGTAACGTGGGGGGTCTGTCTTGCAGGAGAATTTATATTGAAGATCACCTGAGAGTAGTAAGTGATCTTTGTTCATGCGTTGCATCAGTTTCATACTTCCCTAGGTTATGACTAAAAATTGGCTAATGTTTGATGGTGGATCTTCTGTGATGTTATCATGTGAGGAGGTTTTTTGTAGGTATTTGGATTTGAATTTAGCTATTATATACTTCCCCATGTTCATCCTTGTGCAAGTTATTTAGTGATACATTCTAGTTGGTCGGAGTTTGTTATAGCTGTGCCACACCCTTGTTAGTTGGCCTACAGTGGGTATGGACTGTGTAACCAGGTATGGCATAGACATCTGTTGTATCAGGCTTAGCAAGGTTTCAGTTAATGTAATGCTGGAAATTATTGGGCATGCAGGAATTTAGTATTGCTGGGAGGTCGTCATAATGGCTTGCTTCTCAAGATCTGATATTGTAGTTAAAGATACTTATGTTGTTGTTATGGCACTGAGATAGTGCTTTGATTGTTCTGCTGTGTAGTATTACTAGTAAACTGTTTTGAATTCATTTATGTCATTAAAATAAGAGGTTGTGTATCCAGGATCAATGCTTGTAATTCATAAGATTTTTTGTAGTGTAATCTATAGTTAGAATTAACGTAAAAAAATAAAGTAAATTATTCTAAAGCTTTAAGATAAAAAAAAAAAAAAAAATAGCACCTTGAAGATTTAACAAATGTTAAAAAATAATGAGCTAAGTAGTATTTTTAAGGCTTAAAATAAAAGGAGACAATATAAAATGGCCATAAAATAATTTGTGGAGTGAACAAAATTAATGTTGGGATCAAATAATGGAGATTGGGAATTTGATAGTAGGTAGAGTAATTTGTAAAGGTAAATTTCTTTAGGGTTAGAATTTATTATAAGATTTATTAATATAAAAAGGGGACTATTGATATAAGTTGTGGTGAACCATAAAAGTGGGTAATCAAATATGAGCTTTGGAGTTATAATGGCCCAAAACTAGTGAAATTTAACTTTAGGCACCTGAGAATAGACCTTGATTAGTTAAACAATGCGAATATATTGATCTAGCGTTAGTTATTTAAAGCGCTAAAATAAAGGACAAAAAAATATATAAGGGACTACAATTAAGAATGGTAAACTCAAAGTTTAAATGGACAGATAGTCACGTTATGAGATATTATTGGTTTTGAGGAAGATCTGATTTGTAATATTACTAAGTTGAGCAGTTTATTGCCACAATTAAAAAAAGTAAAAAAAAAATGAGGTAGTTGCGTTACTAGCTAAGCAATAAGATAGTTTTGGTACTTGCAAAAAAAGTAATTGGATTAACACTAATTGCACCACACACAATAATAAATGGTGATCTAAAAAAACAAGTAGTGGTAAAACAAAATTTCAAATGGCAGGTAAGAACAATGAATAATGGTAAATGTCTTGGTTATAATATGATAGTAGAGTGGTAGACAGGTTACAAAGGATAATATAAAAGGTTGGAGTTGTGCTATACAAAGCTTGAACAGTTTGGCAACCAAAATCGTATGGGAAGTATAAAATAATGTTTAAGTACAGAAAAGTAAAATTGACTGGTAGTTAGAAAATGGTGTATGTGTTTAATGAAAATTTTAGTTAAGTAATAATGATTACGAAAAAGTGAAAAAAGTAATGTTTATTTCATTCAATATTGCACTGGTAGTTATACTAGAGGTTATATGGCAGTACAGGTAATTATAGAGTACTCTAAGGATAGTAAAATGTGGTATTTCTAAAACAGGAAGAAGGTAATTAGACAAGTAATGGTATTAAAATGTCATAAATGTTATGAGGTAGATTGAAAATATAGTTAAGAATGATTAATTGTGAATTTTAGTAAGTAATATCAACTGATAGTATTTAAAAAAAATTATGAGGGGTAGTATATTTGGACAGAGAAAAGTATCAAGTCACCTAATGTTTAAGCAAACAATAGTAAATAAGAAAATTACATAAGGTGACTTAAGCTTACTAGTATGAATCAGAACTCAAATGATGGTGGTTGAATATTTAAATACTGAGAGCATGTGTACAATGAAATTTGAACAGTTATGGAGCAAAACGGTACACTACATACATAGGCTTTTTAAGTTGGGACATAGTTTGTTATTCTCTGTAAGATTTAGTATCCCTGAGAAATGTGATAGATCCAGTCTCGTTCGTGAATTGTGTACAGTTGACCTACATTGTTTTCCTAACAAGAATTTTTCCCATCCCGTGGTGAAAGCAATTGGTGTTTGATGTCGATATTACTCCCGCTTAAGTTTTCTGGACTCTATACAGAGGGGTTCGTGACGGTTTTTGGTGTTTATGACGCACTCGTTTATGTATACTCTCTTTCTTTACGTGAACTAGATGCCATAATTAAGTCTTCTTTTCACTGTAATGATGAGTGGGAATCTAAGCATCATAACACTTTTTCTACCATGGGATCCTAGTAACCTGGCTTCTTTTAATTTCAGAACTTGGTACAATAACACTTGTTTGTCCTTTATGATCTGAGAGTAAGATCTTTACTGTTTGTTTGGTTCATATGCACTGGGGAAAAAGTGGACTTGTTAACTATTACTGGCATCCGATAGTTTATCTTGTTCAGTTTTATCTTCTTGGAGAGCAATAGTAGTTGCTGAACTGGTTATCTAAGTGGTTTCTTCGCCTCTTTTACTGCTTCTGCAACCTTTGGATTAAGAGATCAGTTGATTTTTGTTGGGTTTATGGCTATCTATGACTGTCTGGATGGTCTTGCCAACAGTTTTTGTCATTCCTGGTTTGATAACTTTGTTCAAGACTGGGGATTTTTGTTCTCGAGGTTGTGATCATCATGGTGTTAGTTTCGTTAGTCGTCCCCCTCTCGAAGATTCATATTTCAATAACTAAGTTGGGAGATGCATGATCTTTAGTGTATCTGGATCGTTGGTCATACCGGAGAGCTACTGGTAGGTGGGTGGAATCCAGGGAGGAGGGCGAGGATGGGTGGTGGCAGCCATGTTTGTTGTTAATTGTTGTGGTGGTCGCCTTGAGTGGTGGTTGGAGTGGGCCGGTGGGTTCGCTGGGCACGGCGTCCGTTCTGGAGTAGCAACTTGTTGAATAAGTTGATTTTTCGGCGTTTTCTTGGCTGGCTCTTGGTGCTGCTTCCTCTTAGAAGAGCCTCCATAATACTACATGGAATTGTTTGTAGTAAGAAGAAGTTGTAGTTATACAAAAGTTTAGGGTGGTTGCGTTGTTTCGGCTGGAGCGGGGTGTTGCTTTCGGTTTGTGGGGCTATGATTCATTGATCTCTATTATGTTCGACTTGTGAGGTTTCACTGGTGGTAATCTTTGGATCATTCTTGGGTTTTCTCACATTGGGTAGTGGCTCAGTTTGTGCATGTAACTATGGTATCATTTGGGCCTATTAGGTTAGATCTGATAGCTTGGAGAAAAAGTTACGGAGCTTGCGCAGGTCGCTGCTGCCGCTGCCGCTTAAATTTACATGCAACATAACCCCATGACTCCCTACAAACACCCATGAACCTCACCGCTACTTCAGATAAGAAACAAAAATTAATCCGCCTCCACATACTATATACGGCCTTCATAGCATCATTTGGGACACCCTTCCCACTTCAAAAGCTTAAGGCCCTTTAGAGTCGATTTGCTTTGCCCTCCCCACCAGATGGAAGACCCCTCTAACCACGACCTTACAATTCCCAATGTTTCACAGAAATAAACAAAAATAAAAATAAATAGCTCAAATAATATTGGTTGCAATAATTACACAAGGAGCACTCTGATGAAAATCCACACTCACACGAGCTTTTAAATCTCTGCAAAAAATTCAATTTAAACCAGCAAATAATAGAGCCTACTAGACTGGAGAATACACTAGACCTCATCTTCACTAACAATGATGATCTGATAAGAAATGTCACCATATCAAAAACAATTATACTCAGATCAAAACATAATTGAGGTTCAGACATGTATGCACGGAGCCCCAGACCGACATAATGAGACTAGTCACGAGGGAGCATTCACCAAATTCAACTTCAATGACAAAAACATAAGTGGGACCAAGTAAACCAAGTCCTAACCGATATAAGCTGGGAAGATATACTAAGCAACACAGACCCAAACTTATGCCTAGAACAGATTAACTTGGTGGCACTCAATGTATGCACAAGGCTATTCCTCTAAGAAAAGTAGGATAGATGTAAAATAGAAAGAGACAGGCGCTCCCTTTACAGGCAACGGAAAAGAATAACAGAGCGGCTAAAAGAGGTCAATGTATCTGAAATGTGAGGGAGACCACGGTCTGAGAAATAGCAAGCATCAAACCCTTAAGCAAAAGGGAAAATTTTTATAGGAGTCAGGAATCGCGGGAAGAACTAAAAGCCATAAATGAAATCGAAAGAAACCGAAAGTATTTTTTCTCCTATGCCAAATCAAAGTCGAGTTTTTGGGCCCTTACTTAAACAAGATAGGTCCACACAGATGACAGCAAGGAAATGAGTGAGCTACTCAAGTCCCAATATGACTCAGTTTTTAGAAAAACCGCTAACCAGACTGAAGTCGAAGATCAAAATAAATTTTTTTTATGAGAGAGCCACAGAATTTGGTTAACACAAGCCTACCAGATGCCAAATGACTTCGAACAGGCGATAAATGACATCCCATGCCCCTCTGCCCCAGGGCCAGACTCAGGGAAACACCCCGTGTTCATCAAGAACTGCAAGAAGCCCCTATCACGAGCCTTTTCCATCCTATGGAGGGGAGCATGGACACGGGGGTCGTCTCACAGTTGCCTAAAAACAACAGACATAGCCCCTCTCCACAAAGGGGCAGTAAAGCAACAGCAAAGAACTACAGACCGATAGCACTAACATCCCATATCACAAAAATCTTTGAAAGGGTCCTAAAGAAGCAAGATCACCACCCTGTAGAAACCCATCATTACACAACCCAGGGCAACATGGGTTTAGAACAGATCGCTCCTGTCTGTCTCAACTATTGGATAAATACGACAAGGTCCTAAATGCACTAGAAGACAAAAAAATGCAAGATGTAATTATACAGACTTTGCAAAAGCCTTCGACAAGTGTGACCATGGCGTAATAGTGCACAAAATGCGGGGCTAAAGGAATAACGGGAAAAAGTCGGTCGATGGATCTATAAACACAAGAGTAGTCGTCAACAGAGTAAAGTCCGAGGCAGGTATGGTGAAAAAGCTCTGTTCCACAAGGCACAGTACTCGCTACCATCTTGTTCCTCATCCTCATATCCGACAAGGACAAGGATTCAGCCACACACCGTGTCTTCCTTTGCAGATGACACCCAAATCTGCATGACAGTGTCTTCCCTTTTGGGCAGACACTGCAAGGCTCCGGGTGGACATCAACCAAATCTTTCAGAGGGCTGCAGAAAACAATATGAATTTTCAAAGATGAAAATTTCAATTACTCAGATATGGTAAACACAAGGAAATTAAAACTTCATCAGAGTACAAAACAAATTCTGGCCACAAAATAGAGCGAAACACCAACGTCAAAGACCTGGGAGTGATCATGTCGTAGGACCTCACCTTCAAGGACCATAATATTGTATCAATCGCATCTGCTGGAAAAATGACAGGATGGATAATGAAAACCCCTTTTCAAAACTAGGGAGGCCAAGTCCATGATGACACTCTTCAGGTCACTTGTTCTATCTAGGGTGGAATATTGCTGGCCACCACTAAAAAGCACCTTTCAAGGCAGATGAAATTGCTGACCTAGAAAATGTACAGAGAACCTTCATGGCGCGCATAATGGAGATAAAACACCTCAATTACTGGGAGCGCTTGAGGTTCTTAAACCTGTATTCCCTGGAATGCAGGCGGGAGAGATACATGATTATATACACCTGGAAAACCCAGAGGGACTAGTACCGAACTTGCATATGAAAATCACTCACTATGAAAGCAGAAGACTTGGCAGACGATGCAACATCCCCCCAATGAAAAGCAGGGGTGTCACTAGCACGTTAAGAGACCACACAATAAGTGTCAGGGGCTCGAGACTGTTCAACTGCCTCCCAGGAAGCATAAGGGGGATTACCAACAGACCCCTGGCAGTCTTCAAGCTGGCACTGGACAAGCACCTAAAGTCTGTTCCTGACCAGCCGGGCTGTGGCTCGTACGTTGGTTTGCGTGCAGCTAGCAGCAACAGCCTGGTCGATCAGGCTCTGATCCACCAGGAGGCCTGGTCACAGACCGGGCCACGGGGGCGTTGACCCCCGGAACTCTCTCCAGGTAAACTTCAGGTATGGAACGCCGTTTCCTCTTTCCCACAGTGCCGACAAGTTCCCTCACTCACATAACCCATCCTACATAAAGCTGACTTGGACGCCAGAATCCCCATGAAAAACCTGTAAACCAATTCCCGTACCATAGGTGTCAGCCGAAGCTTCCGAAAATCCTCCCAAATGCCCCGCGAATCATACGTAGGATAATTACTCACGCCCTGCACCACCACCCCATGACCTCCCACCTTCAAACGGCGCACCTGCATCTTCCTCACATCCCATGCCACCAACAGAAACCTCACAATATCCTCACACACCAACAAATCTTTCCCCCGCCACCATATCCGTACATCAATCATAACCTCTCCCACCCTTTTACCCTTTTCCCCACCCGCAATGAGGAACCTTTGTTTTACGTAGACCGCTTTTACTTGAGACTCCAATGGGATGAGGCCTAATCCTCCTTGCCATGCATCGTCATTTACAACTTCCTTCTTTAACCATGCCCCCCATAACCCCAGACAGATTGAAAGACTCTCCTCAGCAGTTCTTTAATTTCAAAATGACCTCAGAGGAAACACCTCCACCCACCCCACCCTTGCAAAAAACGAGTGTGTTCACTACCACCACCACTCTCTGCTGCAAAGTAATCTCCCCAGCCCGCAAACCTCTAAGCTTACCCAGGGCCCGACCTACCGCTATCTCTGAACTCACCCTTTGTGCCACCCGGACATCCGCCAAGTATACAATCCCTCAAATCCAAAGACTATCCACAGCAAACCACCCATATGCCTCACCTAAGCCCCCCCCCACCCAGGACCCAACCTCGAGCAACTTTGACTTGCTCCATTAGCATGGGATGCCTGTCACTGCCCCAAACATTTCAATCACTCTAAACCCACGTTTCACAAACCTACCTCCCCGAGCTTTGCTATTGTGTATCACCTTGTATGCATATTCTGCAATCGTACTGTGCATAGCTAAGCAAATAGCAAATAACGTGTAATGTTGGGGTATTCTGCAATTGTACTGTGCATAGCAAATAACTTATAAATTTGGGGGATGCCACCTAGACGAGTGAGACGTCTGGTGTCAGCATATACCTTGTTTAACCTACCTAAATTGTCCCTAGAGCGTTATTGGCAAATTGCTCATTCTATTGGCATTGATTACGAACGCACTCTTACAGCTGCACAAATGCATTCACTGATCACTGAAAAAACTTTGGGAAGAAGAGATGGCACATCAGACTCCTCCTTCTACGGGGGCTAGGGATAAAACCCTATGTTCTCGCAGGAGGAAGATATACATCAACTGAGCAAAATCGTCAGTCTATTGCAGCAGACGTGATCGTGCTCTGTTTTATTTCTCCCAGAGTGACTCGCTCAACCA
>NW_026470728.1:10000-11981 GCF_026875155.1 Cherax quadricarinatus | reverse complement strand
CGTTTGTTAATAAATGAGACAGAGAATAGATTAATAGCAATTCAAAATAAATTATAAAATATTGAAGAGAGAAACACTTCAAAAACTTTTTATGTGAAGTATAACGGATGTACGTGTAACCTCGAAGAACAATTATAAATTTGTAAAAAAAAAATATAAAAAAGAAAAACTAAGAAAGAATAGAAATTTAATATGAAAAAAGAAGCATATATCGGTCGCTGCTGTCGCTGCAGAGAGATAAGTAAGTTTATTCTGGTATACACAAATTACAGTTTACACAGTTTATCATACCATAGCAGGCATATATAGAGAACCTTGGATTACCCAGAAAAGTCTGACCAAAGTGACTTATTTCATTGAGGTCTTTTACTAAAGATTCAAAAACAGTTATTGCAAATGATATTCCTTATCCATTACATCAGTCTTTCCCGGTGCTTCGTAGAAACGCGTCTGGAATTATTAAAGAATGAGTAAAGCTGGTACAAGCTGATAACTCGGTTAAATGTTAACGTTGAAAGTATGAAAGGAATCGGGAGAGATATTTACATGTCTTCATGTAGAAACTAATATCCAAATTTGAAATATTTCAAGCATATTAAGCTTGAAGTTGCCCTCTGTTTGTTGCATCAGAGTTGTCAAGTAATGGGAAACTGCAAGGGATGGAGCTAATTAAATGCGACACTCAGAAATTATGGCATAAACAGTATTTCATTTATTTTTAATTTTTTCCCCTCCCCCACCAAAAAAAAATAGTAAATTAGAACCTATTACACAGGCCAAGATACAGTCTTTTCGCTAAGACTGACCAGCTTTTGAAAAACTTTGATGTATGAGGGTTTTAAGCTTAATGAATATAACATAATTTATTTAATAATGGTTTTGAGAGCACACAAATTATAGGAAAATAAAAGAACATTAATTAATTAAATAAAATTAAAACACTGACGTATTTCTGATCAGATGGAACATTCTCCAATTATTTCACGAACGTAATTTGATTAATCAGCTTAGCGCATGATAACTTCCACAACCTAACATCAATAGTGTATCATTAAAGGAAAACACATCAGCCCAAAGAGTTTAAAATTGACCAGAAGATGCATTTTCCAGTTATTGAACAGAAGAAAACAAAATATGTGCCTAGTCAACATATACCCATAAAACATTCCATCCATTTGACACGAAGCATCAGCCAATGAAGAATAATACTGTTTACAAGAGTTTTATTTAAATCGCAGGAAAGTGTTAAGCCCGTAGGCCTCTTATAGCACCTGTGGAATGGGAGGCATTCAAATTTGATCCAACAACAAAATGTGAGAAGTCCAGTTCCTTGGATCTGGACCGGCATCGAAGCAAAAATATACATGAGACTCCAAAACGGAAAATTTGGGTGAAAATATTACAATAAATAGATAAGCTTACATCGTTTTAAATTAAAACCAACCATAATACTGAATAGTCATTTTTTTTAAATATTCTTTTCTTATTTACATACTATTTAAAATTCATTTCAATCCTGAAAGATGTTTTCTTTTGATTTTTTTGGAAAATTGCATTTTCATAGAAAGCACGTAAATTGGAAAATTAGTCCCCAAACAGCCCGAAATTTAATTAAAAATTACTTTCAACTAGGAGACACCAGTATTAAGCAAGCTGAAAGACGGCTTTCTCTAATTACGGACATTTTGAAAAACAATTTACTTAATAAAATTGACAAATTGAAATTTACACGATTAAGAGTGAGAAATTTTTCTTATAAAGAATAGTAATAATAATAATATATCTTTATTTCCTAGGTAGTAGGTTGGTAGACAGCAACCACCCAGGGAGGTACTACCGTCCTGCCAAGTGAGTGTAAAACGAAAGCCTGTAATTGTTTTACATGATGGTAGGATTGCTGGTGTCTTTTTCTGTCTCATAAACATGCAAGATTTCAGGTAAGTCTTGCTACTTCTGCTTACATTAAGGCCACCCTACAGAT
>NW_026470728.1:0-5000 GCF_026875155.1 Cherax quadricarinatus | reverse complement strand
AAAAGACGGGATGGGGGTGCCTCAGCGTCATCTTTTTGGGGTTTAAAAGTAAACCTCCGGCAGCCGGCGTTTGCCCCATCCACCCAGGTACGTGGGCCCTTGCCAGATGCACAGTTCCAAAAACGTTTAAAAACGTTCCGGTTTTTTGCCTCGGGCAGCTTCGAAAGGGACGTTGGTACCTTCCCCAAGTGTTTGTGTCGGAAAACGTCAATTAAACGAACTGTATTGCCCATTTTCGCCAAAAGCCACCTTGAAAACTGGGTCCAAACCCGGCCCCCTCATTTCATTTCCGTCGATCGTAGCTTAAAAAATTTTTTCCGGGGTTTTAAACCACTTTTAGCGATATCCATACAAATCTTGTCAGCCAAAGCCGGATTTTGTCGCGGGGGAATCAAAGGTTTGAAGCACCCGTGGGGAATGAGGGGGTAAAATTTCACCCGCCTAAATCAAAAAACACCCAGTGTTGACGCGCCTTCTGATAGGGCCCGCGCCATCTTTTTGGGAAATTTAAAACTGCGCCCGGAAGGGCCCCCAAACCCAGGGCGTGGGGCGCGCCCCAACCCCACCCGGGAAAAAAAACGTGAGGGCAATGGCAATTTAAAAAAAAAGGAGTTCACGTTGTTTTTAAAAATTTTTATATCTTTGGTTAGGCCTCATTTAAAATTATGCTGCCAGTTTGGTTTCCGTTTTTACAGAAATTTAATTTAAATGCATGGGGGAAAAAGTAAAAGGAGGTTTACAAAGTTGATCCATGTATCCGAAATCTTTCCTTTAAAAGGATAGACTGGGGCCCCCGAATCTTTCACTCCTAGAAAAAAAGTAAAAATTTGGAGTGATACGTTTGGGAAAAAAATAAATTTGGAAAACGGAATAAAGGGAATATAAATAGGTGATTAAATATGTGCCCAAAACAGGAAATCCAAACAATGGTTTTAAGGAGGAAAAAAATCAAAATTTAGGAAGGGGGGTAGGAAAACACTGGTTTTGGGAAAAGAGTTGTGGATGAGTGAAAAAAAAACTCCCGATTTCCGTTGTTGAAGCTAAAAAAGTTTTGTGTTTTAAAAATGCTTAGATTTAAAAAATGAGTGGGTTTTGAGTTAAAATGATTTTTTTTGTGCTAATAAAGTCTGTTGCCGTGCCTCTTTCCCTTTAAATGGGTGTGACCTGCCCGAATAGGGGGTCATTGATTTAAACCCCGGGAAAATGGGTTTTGGGCGGGCTTTTACTTAAAATAGTAGGGGCTTTTTGCGGTGTTTTCCCTTTTTTTTTGTTCTTAATAACTTAAATCGGCTGATGAAAAAAAAAAAAATTCCATTTATTGCCCGAGTCAAAAAAAATCTGGCCTACACAGCCGAAAACCCCTTGAAAAATTCCATGTTTTTTTTCAATTTCACCAGACATTTATTGAAAAATGGGTGCCCTTCACAATTTTGTAAATTTAATTTAAAGGAAAACAATAAACAGTTTGGGTTTGATAGCGCCCGCTTTAAAACAAAATTTAAAACAAAAGGGAATATAATGGCTAGGGCAATTACGAAAAAAAAAAACTGGCGAAATGGTTTTTAATAACCCAAAAAATTAGATTTTCGAGCCTTCTCCTAAAAAGAAAACAAGGGAAAGTGAAATTTTGAAGTGATCAGTGGAAAAACCCGTCTTGTCGGGCCCGAATAAAAAAATTTTGGGGGGGTTTTCTATTTTTGTATTGAGATAAAAAAATCCAAAGCATGCAAATTTATTAAGAAATTGTCAATGTGAAAAAAGGTTGAAAATTTGGGGCTTTGTGTAATTAAAAAAAAAAATTTTGAGAAGCAAATGAAAATTTTTGCCCAGGGAAAGTTTTTGGGAAAAAAAGTTTAAATTTACCCTCGTTTTAAAAAATAAAAAATGAAAATTCTCATTTTATTTTTTCCCCTAGGTTACTTTTCTTTGCCCAAAAAGTACGAAAATATTTTTATTTTTTAAAAAAATTCCCAAAATTTTAAAAAAAATTGTCATTAAAAGACAAAAATTTGGGTCCAATTTCAAACCAAAATTATTTCATTAATTTCTTTTCCCGTTAAGATACCCAGCAAATTTAAGGGGTTTTAAGCTTTATAGAATAGGGATTCTCAAGTTATTACTTTCTTGTTTAAAATTTACAACATGAACTTTTTCCCCATCTCAGGGGTAACAAGGGTGTTTTTAATACAATTCACCATGGGGTGATCAAGAAGGCAGTTTTTCCATTAACTGAAATTTTTTCCAAAGGGGTTCCAAAATTACTTAAATATTTTAGAAAAATTTGGCTTGTGAGGGTTTCCCCTTTTAAATTTGCCCTCGTTAATATTTTATGCCAACTAAAGAAGGGATTGTTTAGTTATTTGGGAAAAAAGTAAATGTCACTGTTTATTCAATAAATCTGTTATTGGAACTTATCCCAAAACAAGGGCCAGCGTGAATTTTGTGTTCGGGAAACCAAAGCAGTGGTGAAAAATTTGAATCCGTTCAAATGCGTCATTCTCCAGTTAATGGCACTACATAAAAATTTGCGTGAATGCAGGTTATACTTGTACTGCTGGCGAATGTTGTTCGGAAGATCAGAAGGAAAAAAATTTAAACCCCAGTGTAGGTAAAACAAATTCTTATAATAAAGGATTCCAAGATATGAGGGCAGAGGGCGTGTTTTTCGGGGACAAAGATGAGAACACATTCAGATACGGGTTGTTCCCATTGTTAGCAATGATGTTTCCTAATCGTTATGTTCTCCAACTGCAAAAATCCCTGCCCATTAAAAAAATTTCTGAGAGTCAAATGTGACAAAATTTTTAAATTTCACTGATGGCTATCGCTGCTTCCTTCATAACCGGACCAAGTTCACCACACCAAAGGACATGATGTTCTTCAGAGGGGGGTTTCTTAATCTTTCCTTTTTTCCTGCTATAATCTATCTGAGATCAATTTCTGTTCTTGGAAAGTATTCAAGTCTTATCTTCTTTGTTTGAGGAAAGAACCTTTTTTTCCACTACGTAACTGTCTCCTTCCAAAATTTCCATAACTCCGACTTCGCTTGAAGGTACAGCTGCACAATACTCAGACAATGCACCTTAGCAATGCAGTAGCATTGCTAAGGGTGCATTGCAGTAGCATTGTAAGGGTGCATTTTTCAGTAGCATTTTCTAAGGGTGCATTGCAGTAGCATTGCTAAGGGTGCATTTCTAAAAGGGGTGCATTACTAAGGGTCACAAGGGGGCGTTCAAAGGAACGTTTGAATACTTGTTTATAAATTTACTTTAATGATATCGACGGGATTCTGGATTAGGAGGAGAATAAGAATGAACTTCAAGAAAATTTGAAACAGTAATATTGTGGTTCAGAAATGAGAGACAGTTAGGTTGAATTAAATAAACTCCTCAAAATTATAAAAAAGATGTAGAACTTGGTCATATTTAAATAATAAAATTGGGAAGTTATATTAAGCTGAAAACTGAAGCATTAGACAGCAATTCTTTAGCCTTCGTAAAAAAGCACTTCTTGCATTCTATCAAGAATTAAGCAACAGGATTGCGAAGATTGTCCTGCGCTCTGCATATCTTTTGTAAGGCATCAATTAGATTATTACATAGCACAAAAAAAGACGTGAAATGACGGGGATATGACCTGAAAATTCAAATAGAAAATAGCTAATAATATGAATGTATTGTTTCATGAAGTTACTCTATCCTACGTGGAGAAATTTTCTCCAGGAGGAGGTATCAGCCCCCTTCGCCCCTTTCGGGCCCTTTCAGCCCTGGGGGGCCCCCAGCCCTCTCACAAGGGGAAAGCATCTTATTTACTGTTTACAGCGAGTAATTAATCCCATATTGCAATACCAGTATGCGAGTGTGGTGAAGCGACGCTGCTCCCTGAAAGACTCCAGTGTTGAAAAGTGTATTTTAATAAAAGAGTCCCTCTCTTACCTTAGCAGGACATTTAAGGAAAATCCTGCTCCCATTTTTTTATTATGGTTAAGATAGTGTACTTTGCTGTCTATGTTTAAGACAGCAGAATCAGGCATTCTGCTTTGCTTCATGGAGGAAGTGGCAAGGAAGCAAAGGTACTAGGTCAGCTTTTCCTTTATGCTAGGGGGCAGTGACGGCGTGGGGCGTTGTGGCGTCTTCAGATTACTTTTGACTTTATGAGAGTGACATGATGCCAGGATAAAACCCCCAAAGAACGATCCGTTTCGTTAGTGTGACCAAAAGTGTCTCACAAAACACGATAAACACTTACAGAGAAGTGTGATCAACTTCTTAATGTATTGTGTGAACAATTATTGATGAAGAGTGTAACAACGAGTGTTGCGATCCAACAGAGTGTAGTGCGACATTCTTCAAAGAACACTATTCTTCATTTCAACTCAACGGATATCCGGGCGTAATTACGGGTCAGATACATATACCCAGGTAAGTGTTCTAACTCGTTATGTACTACTATTGACTGCACAGTTGAGTATAAAGTGAGTTGTCCTTATCATAAACCCCCGGGGATATGCGGACCTTTGAGTCTACACACGCAAGTTTGTCAGCAATCAGTGAATGAATATGTGACATAACACCCCTAGGGGTAATTTATTGTTTACATAATATGATTTATTTCCAGCCCGTTGAGAGATGATCATGACAACAATTCAAGACCTTCGTCTGAGGGGCGGCTGTGTAGACGATTTGCTGTCTTTTATCAGCTAAAATGTTCCCTATATTTTAAAATTTTTAAAAACATAGCTTAGCTGGGGAACCATTTCTCAACATTTTGGTCGTGCTCGAAACCCGGGTATAAAGACCACACTGTGGGCCAAATATTTTGTCTACAGTGTACAAATGACCTAATAGCCAAGGTCCCTTTGAAAAAGTGTGAAACTAGTGTTTTACTATAATCAGTATAAATGAGTCTCCAGACTCAACCAAGAGAATGGGCAGCCCCAAAAAAAAACGGGCGCTCCCCAGCGTTTTTCCCAAAGAAAAACGGGATGGGTGACTCACCCA
>NW_026470727.1:0-13341 GCF_026875155.1 Cherax quadricarinatus | reverse complement strand
TTGTTAAAAGCAGACGTTCTGACTGCCATTGGTTAAAAAATTAAAGTTTATGAGGGGACTTTGTCATTCACTTAAGTCTAGCCCGAGTCTTGAGAAATAACGAACTACTTAGAGCACTTACACACTACAATTTAAAACTTGTAAAATTTTTTTGAAATTATCTTAAAAAAGGGTTAAATTTGTACCCAAGGGTTTACTTAAAAATTATAAATGTGATATGGCTTTTAGCACAATAATTTTGAACTCGAGAGAATGTGATATTATTTTGATTACGTAAATTAATTTAAATTTTAAATTTTAATTTGAAAAAATTTACTCTGACTTAATAAATTTTTTAAAATTTTTTAAAATTTCTCTAGTTATTTAGCCTCCCATTTGTAAACCCTTTAAGACTATTGAATAATATTTAAATTTCTAAGGGTTTAATTTGGGAAAAGGGGAAAAAATACTGAGTACTTTTTTCCCAAAAAAACCCATTAACGGGGCCGGATGCTAGAAGGGAAAACCCTTTTTTAGTATTCACGGGAGACCCCTTAATTTTTAGAATCGCTTTTTTTGAAACACAAGAGAAACTCTTTGAATCTTTGGGCCTTTTACCATTTTTTTTGGCTTATTTTTTACACGTTTTTTGCGTAGCTCATCGTGTAAGTGAAGGCAAAGAAAACCCTGGTAAAGGTTCCCCCCCCAAAAACGGGGATCGTAGGGGGGACTGGGGTAAGGAGAGCGCAATGACTTGCAAAGGCGAGAGCCAAAACCCAAAATTTTAAGGAAGATAGATAGCGGTCTAATTGGCCTAAAAATCTAATACCAAATTTTATACCCCCTGGGTTTTAAATCCCCCTCAAGTAAAAGGGGGAAGAGGGGGGGCAAAGAAATGTTATACCAAAAATTTTCCCCCGGGGAAGCCCCCGGGGTTTCAACAGGCACAAACCAGGGAACTAATGAGGCCCTTTGTAAAAAAGTACCATTGAACCAACAGATAATTGACCACTAGAAATGAAAACACCCAAAATTTTATATTCACAAACAATGTGGAACTAACCCGAGCTTTAACGTTAAAAAAATAAATTACTGTGCCCACAACATCATAAAAATTTTTAAACGAGTTTTTAACCCGGGGTTGGGGAAAACTGCAGCAAAAATGTAAAAGACGGGATTTTTCATTTAAGTTTAATTTCAGCAAAAAAAAAAAAAAAAATTGCCCTGGAAAAAATAAGCCAAGAACTATAAAGACTAATAAAGGGGTGCCCCGCAGCTGGATCATTTGGCGCACTCAGTTTCAACACTGAGGTCGGGGATTCAAAAATCCTCCGGTATGGCGGGGAAAAGACATTAGGGCCTGTTTTTTAAAAAAACCTGCGGTGCCTGTCTTTGTTCCCCTTTCAGTTTATAATGGGGGAAACCGGGGTATTAGGGGACAGGTGGGGTCGCATCCGGGGGACAAAAATGACCAAATTTTTGCCCAAAAAGCCCCAGCTTTTTTTATATAGTAGCATGTCACTGATATCAGTAGGGTCTTTTAAAATTCCTTGAAATAGGGTACATAAAGTTTAATTTTTTTTGTAAATGGGGTTTTGGTAGTGGGGGCTTGCTAAGTGCCAGAAAGGTTTTAAAGTTTTCTCTATTTCCGACACCAGACAATTTTGGATACAGAAGTTTTGGGGGGTAAACTGCGGGAAAAACATTCCTTTTTTTATGTTTAAACTCATAGAAATAAATTCATACAAAAATGAGCGTGTTGCTTTTTATGTATTCTACTGCACCAATGTAAGACAACTTGTACAAAAATGCATTGTTTTTTTGTTTTGGGCGGGAAAAGTTTCACAAATGTATGAAATGGCCAATGGACGCTATCGACAGCCAGGGGAAAAGTAGGGAAATCCCATAAAAATTAACAACCCACCCAAAAAAATTTGACACCATAAATGATTTATGGGGGAAACCAATTAAAAACCCCAACCAGGGGGGTGTGCCAGTCCCCCACTTTTAAAAATTTTCCCAAATTAATGTTTTACTTAAAACGCTACCCCTAGTCAGCCCCAAATTTTATATGATTAGTTTTGTTGATTAAAAATTCAAAACCCCCGGATTCTCCAACACCCAAAACATTTTTAAAACCATGTACACCCTCGTTCGGGGACCTGGGGTTGAAAAATCTTATGATAAAAAAAAAGGGAAATAAATGGCGTCCTCCTCAAACAGAGAAGCACATTTTCGTCAGGTTAAATTCCCATGATGGGTCCTTCTAGAATAGAAAGCAGATACAGGTATCTGGGTTTCGAGGTTCCACTACTTGGAATTTTAAACCGGGGTTTTGTCCCCAATACAAAGAAAGACTGAGGGGTTTTAGGCGCCCTTATCAAACAAAAACCCTTAAATAAAAAACAGGAAATACCCCGGAAACCCTGTACAAATACAAGTCAGTTAGAAATAGAAATAAAAACAGCTGAATTTCACTTTAAGGTTTTTAATGGGACTTTTCCCGGGGTTTTACTAGTAAAATTTTAAGAAAAATAAACCATTCAAAATCAAATTATGAAGCTCTGGTAGCCCTGAAAGGTAAAACAAACGAGCTTTCCGCATGGATAAATTGCCTTTTTTGTAAAAATTTGGGTGTCATGCCCTTATTTGCAGATATCCAAGAACTAGCTACAAGCAGTATTAAAAAAAGGGAAGTTTTTTTTGGGATGTCCAAAGGAGATCAATCTGTGGACTAAAAATCACATTGGTTTTAAAAAGAGGAAAACCATAAAAGCAGCCTTATAAAAAACCTGGAAGCATTCTTAATAGGGGGGAAAAATAAGTCGGGCGGGTTTGGATCCCCCGGTGGGCCATGTAGCCCAAAACTGAAAGGGCTGGGGGTGCTGCCAGGGAAAAGTTTAAGAAAGATAAGATTTCGTTTGGTTTTTTTAACCCCGGGGGGGTTACCCACCAGGAAAACCCCAAAGAAAGCAGTGCGTCACCCGAGTATGTCTAACTTTTTTCCATTGGGGCCCTTAATTTTGGGCCCCCAAGGATAGACCCACCCCAGTCGAAAAAAAGGGCCCAGGTCCTTTTTACTGCTGGGTTTAACAGGACAACAGGTTTAAGGAAACTTTGTCGAAATGTTTCCCCCCGGGGGGGAAAACAAACCCCGGGGCCCCCGTGGTGAAGCGGAGTTTTTGGGCCTCCAGGAACCGGTAAATTTGGGGCTGAAAATTTGTTTGCCAGGGAGACGTTTTTGGTAAAGCTGGGGGTTTCCCTTCCTGGGGGGGAAAGAAAAGGGTTTGAGGGTGGGGGATACTGTCCAGGTAGTCGTAAATGTACGAAGGGGGGAAAAGGGCATAAAATAAACCCCGGGGGAAACAGGAGCTTTTGTGGGGAAAAAAAGTTTTTACCGGGAGTTTCCCCTGGAGAGAGTTCCGGGGGTCAACACCCCGGGGCCCCGGGGTCGTGACCGGGGGCCACCTGGTGGACCCAGAGCCTAAATAAACCAGGCTTTTTACGTTGGCTGCCAAAAACCCAAACTTACGAGCCACAGCCCAGCGGGTCGGGAACCCGCTTTGGGTCCCTTGCCCGTCCCAAAGCTTAAAAAGATGCCAGGGGCTGTGGAAACCCCCCTTAGGGTATGCTGGGGGGCCGTTGAACTTTGGGGCCCCTGACACTTATTTTTGGGTCTTTTAACGTGCTAGTGACCCCCCCTGCTTTTCTTTGGGGGGGAATTTTGCTCGTCTGCCAGTCTTTTGTTTTAGTAGTGAGGAGTTTCGTGTGCAATTTCCGGACTAGCCCTAGGATTTTCAGGTGTATATAATCATGTATTTTCCCCCGCCGGGTTTTCCAGGGAAATTTACGGGTTTCAGGAACCTCAAGCGCCCCCTGAAATAGAGGTGTTTTATCCCCGTTTGTGCCCCGTAAAGGTTCTCTGTACATTTTAAAAGGTCGGGAAATTTTTCCCCTGCCTTGAAAGGGTTTGTTAGTTTTCACCCAATTTTTCCCACCCTTTGATAGAACAGGTGACCTGAAGAGTTTTCCTTCATGGGTTTGGCATCCCTAGTTCAAAGGGTTTCTCAAATCCCCCTGTAAATTTTTTCTACAGATGCGTTTTGATACAATTTTATGGCCCTTTGAAGGTGAGGATCCTCCGACATAAATACACCTTCCCAGGTTTTTGGACTTTGGGTGTTTCGCTCTATTTAGGGGCCCAAAAAATTTTTTTGTATCTGATGAAGTTTTTTTTTTCCCTAGTTTTTTTTGCCATATCTGAGTTTTGGGAAATTTCTCATCTTTAAAACTTCTATTGTTTTCTGAGCCCCTGGAAAGTTTGGTTGATGTCCGCCTGGACCCTTGCAGTGTCTCAAGGGAAGACACTGTCATGCGATTCGGGTGTCATTTTGCAAAGGAAAAACACGGGGGTTTGTGGCTGACACCCTTGGGTCATGTCGAAGACGATGGGGAAACCAAGATGGGAGAAAGAAACTGTCCTTGGGGAAAACAGAGTTTTTCCACCGTAGCGCCCGGATTTTTACTCTGTTGATACTACTCTCTGTTTTCCCTTTTTGTGAAAAAATTATAGACCCATCCCGACTTTTCCCGTTATTCCCTTTACCCCCCTTTTTTGTGCGTTTTTTCTTTATGGTCACTTTGTCAAAGGGTTTTTTGGGAAAAAGTTGTATATATTATATCTGCATTCTTTTTGTCTTTTGTGAAACTGGGGCCTTGTCTTTAGTGATCCAATAGTTGAGCAGACAGGAGCACCAGTTCAAAACCCTTTGTTGCCCGGGGTTTGTGAAATTTGAGGGGTTTTTTCTAGATGGGGGGGTGTTCTTGCCCCTTGGGGCCCCTTTTTCAAAGATTTTTAGGGACATGGGATTTTAGTGCTATCGGTCTGTTTTTTCTTTGCTGTTGTTTTAAATCCCCCCTTTTCGGGAGTGGGGCTATGTCTGTTTTTTTTTGTAACTGTGGGACGACCCCGTGTCCGCTCCCTCTCCTTTGGATGGTAAAATTCGGGGTTTACCCCCTTTCCCCGATTCTTCCCGTTCTTGATGAAAAGGGGAGTTCCATGGGGCTGGGCCCTGGGACAGAGTGCATGGGCTTTGTCTTTATCGCCTGTTCGAAGTATTTGGCGTAAAGATAAATCAGATGGGGGCTTGTTTTTAACCCAAAATTTTCTGGGGCTCTCTCAAAAAAAATTTTCCCTTTTGGGGATCTTCGACTCTCGGTCGGGGGTTAGGGGGCCTTTGCAAAAACTGAGTCTTTTGGGGGACTTGAGTACTAAATTTCCTTTTCCCTTGCGAACTTGTGGGGACCCATCTTTTTTAAGGACCCGGCCCCAATACTGGACGTTGTTCTCGAGGGGGTTTTGGGGCATGGGAGAAGAAATACTTTGGGTTTCTTTTCCCATTTCATTTATGGCTTTTAGGTTTTTCCCCTTTTTCCCGACCCTATAAAATTTCCTTTAGCTTAAGTTGGGGGCTTGGGTATTTCTCTGACCTGGTCCCCAAAGCTTTTCAGATAAATTTACCCCTTTTTTGCCGTCTCTTATTCTTTTCCGTCCCCCTTTTAAAAGGGGGCGCCTGTTTCCCTTTTTTTTTTACAACTTCTACTCCTTTTTCCCTTTGAGGAATAAGCCTTGTGCATACATCAAGCCCCCAAACCCAGTTTTAAACGGGTTTTTGGCATTTAAAATTGGGGTCTGTGTTTCTTAGTATAAAACTTCCCCCTGATATCAGTTTGGATTTGGTTTTAAATTTGGGCCCCCCTTTTGTTTTTGTTATTGAAGTTTTAATTTTGGGGGTTTCTCCCTCCGACTAAACTCATTGGGCGGGCTGGGGCTTTCCCCGCATACATGTCGAACCCAATTAATTTTTTTGTGTTTTGAGTATATTGTTTTTTATATGGGACATTTTGTATCAGATCATTTTTTAGTGGGAAAATGAGGTTGGGGTATTCTCCTTCTAGCAGGGTCTATTTTTTTTGCGGTTTAAATTGAATTTTGTGCCCAGATTTAAAAAACTCGTGAGATTTAGAGGGTTTTTATCAGACTAACCTCCTGGTTTATTACTGCCCAAAAATATTATTTGTATATTCCTCCATTTTTGGTGCCTTAAGTTGAAAAACCCCCCGGGGCAAGATTTTTGGGGGGGCAGGAAACTGGCACCCTTTTCCGACAGGGTCAAATTTTTAACCCGCGGGACCTGGAAAATTTCTGGGATGTTTCTCCCGAGGCTTGTAGACTACCCCCAAATTTACTAGGTTTTTTGGTTTTCGATTTTACGGGTAAAACTTTTAACTACACATTTGAGGAAACAACAGTTCGGGGGCACACAAGTGACTCTGGGAATTTACAGGCCAACCCCCCCCCCTCTTTTCCCGTTTTACTCGGGCCCCATCTGTATAGGTTTTAACCTGGGATCCATATTTTTTTTGTCCAAGTATCCTTTTTTTTGGGCCCAGTGAAAACCGCAACATTGCCTTTGCCTCTGCAAGCAAACCCCGGGTGAAAAAATTTTTTTTGTTTTTTGCTGGGTTTGGCCCCGTATATTTGGGAAAAATGATTTTAATCGGACTGGTGATATTTTTGAACTTTGGTTTTTTTTTTTTCGGGCATTTGTATCTGTTCTTTTTGGGGTTTTGGGGTGGAGGGGCCTTTGACTGTGTTTTCACGTCCCTCTGTTTTTCCAGATTTCCCATGCCTGCAGAAAAACCTTTTGCACAGGCTTGGTTCCGTTTGCCTTGGGTTTCGTGACGTATTCCCCCGTTTGGGGGCAAGTTTACCTGGGTTTTTTTCCAATCCTCCCCAGCACCCAAAAAGAAGCTCCCACCATTTTTTTTTGGGGGAAAATATCCTCACTATTTCTATGGGGTCCTCTTGTTTGCTTTTTTCCTGTGGTATTTCTAGTTTGTATATTGGTTTTTTCTTACTTTGACTTTCACTTGATTCCCCCCTCGGCTTCCCGCTCCCATGAGGTCATTTACATGCATTCCCTCCTGCATAGAATTTCCCCACTCCGGACCCCAAAATTTCCCGCTTTTACCATTACTGTCTCCCCAAAACAGACCCCAGCTTTACCATTACTGTCTACCAGGACAGCACTTTCAGCCCACATTTTTGACAACCAGGGCTTACAGTTTCTGTCTACATCACCGCATCAAGGGCAGTACCAACCGCCCATACTTTTTTTTTTTTCCATATGTTGGGAGAAAGCTTTCCGGTTGTCTATGAAAAACAGCTTTTTATGTTATCCTCTTTTAAAAACCCCGGGGATTTTAGTCCACGAATTTTCGCTCATTTGGGCATACCCAAAAAAACTTCCCTTTTTTAAAACTGGGTTTTACTAGTTCTTTGGGTTCCTGCACAAGGGGCGTTACCCCCAATTTCCACAAAAATGGCCCAAATTTTTCCCTGTGGAAGCCCCCTTTTTTTTGGGTGGGCCACAGACTACCCCAGACTTTACAATTTATTTGAAAGTTTTAATTTCGTAAAATTTTTCCCATAAACCCCTTTTAATTTTCTCTATTAATTTAAACCTTCCCTTTAAAGTGAAGCCCCTAGCTATTTGAATTTTTATTTCAAAATGTTTTTGTATGTTAGGAAAAGCTTACCCCGGGGTTTTGCCCCCTGTTTTTTATTTATTGTTTGTGGTTTTATTTAAGGGGGCCCACAACCCTTCCATTTACAGTCTGCTTTATTGTCCAACGAATCAGTTTTGGAAAACCCGGCGGGGGGTTTTGGGCCCCTTTGAGGGTTCGGAACCAGTCTGATCTATCAGGGGGGGCACTTATTTTAAAAAAACTGGTCGGGTGATTTGGGCTAACCCCATGAAATCAAATGGGAAATTTAAACTACCCGAGTTTAAAAAGGGGAATTTTTTTAATACAAAAAGTATAATTACGTGTTTAAGAACCGGGGATTGCGGCAGCTCCCGCAATGACGAATGGTGAATTTAACACCACCACAATAAATGCTATATTTTCAAATAGGGGACCGTGAAAAATTTTTTGGGGGAAGGACGGGTTTTTCTGTAGTAATTTAAGGGAGTCAAAGACAAGGGGAAAAAAAAAAAATTACAAAATAGTAAAAACCCAGGAGGTAGCGAACAAAGGGGGTTTCCCCGCATTTTTTAGGGTACATTACCAAAAAAAACCGATGAGAGCCCCCCTTGTTAGTTGAGGGAGGATAGGAAAGGGGAAGGGAAACATGCACCAACAGGGGGAAAACCCGTCACAGAAAAATAAGGCAAACGGAAACCAAAACCTGTGCACATACTATGCTCCCTTGGGGTTTGGCAGGTCAGGGGGAAAAAAAAAACTGGGGAAAAAAAAGATTTGGGACAAAACCCAAATTTGACCACCCCAAAAAAATTTCCGTGCCCCTATGACAAAAGGGAAAAAGGGAAAACTCCCTTTCCCGTAAGCTTTTTCACCCGGAAAAAGTGTCCCCCTTCAGTAAAGGAAAGACTTTTTGGGTATAACTTAAATTGGGCCGGCCAACACCATCTAAAAGGGGGCAAAAAGATACAAAACCTCCCCGGCCATGGGGAAAAACCCGGGTAGGACACCCCCTCAAGAGGGGGGAGGTTTTTTAGAGCCCCGGAAGAAAAAAAAACTGGGGGGGAAAAGGCCCGAAACTCCCCAAATCCCCTCATTCCTGGAGTGGAACCACATTTGATGGCCCCACCCAAAACCCAAAAGATCAATCCCAATGCCCGGGAAAAAAAAAAAAACCCCCCCCCCCCCGAAACCCAAAAATACCACCAGTCCGGGTGACATTCTTTTTTGCAAAAAATTTCCCGGTCTAAAGCCAGCAACAAACAAAAAAATACCTTTTTAACCGTGGGCGCTTGCAGAGGCAAATGTAAGTTTGGTCTTTCACCGAGAAACCCCCATAAAGGATCAAAAGGACAAAAAATTAAGGGATCCCAGGTTACAACGTTACAGAGCGACAATTTAAAAGGCCAAAAAAAGGGGGGTTGCCTTAAAACGGGAAAATCACTTGTTTTCACAGAACTCTTAATGCCTCAAAAGGGTGTTTTGGAAGTTTTAGTAGTAAAAAATCGAGAAAACCCAAAAAAATAGTCATTGTGGTGTTACAAGCTTAAGGGTGCCCAAAGTCCCCCCAATTTTTCCCGGAACACTGTTTAAAAAATTGGGCCACTGTCTTTGGGAAAAACTTCCCCGCTCCCCCCCAAACATCTTGCTCCTGGGGGATTTTTAAATTAAGTCAAACTAAAAAAGGAAAGGGAAAATAGCAAATAATTTTGTTCAGTGATAACTCAAAGGGGGTCCCCTTACGAGAAATTTACACACACTCGAGCTTTTAAAAATTTTGCACAAAAATTTAACCCTAAACCACAAAAAATAGAGCCACAAAACTGGAAAATGCACTAGACCCTCTTCACTAACAAAAGATGGGTCTTTATACGAAATGTCACCAATCAAAAACAAAAATATCAGACACAAAAATAATCGAGGGTTTAAAACAATGATGGGCGGAAACTCCGGCCGCAAATGAGATTAAATATGAGGGGCATTCCACCAAAAATTTAACCCTTTAGTAATAAAAAAAAAGTGGGACCAAATAAACCAATTTCTTAACCGATATAAGCTGGGGGAAAATAGACTAAGCAACACAGACCCCAAAAATTATGCCTAAACAGAAAAAAAATCGGTGGCATTCGATGTATGCCAAAGGGGTTATTCCTTTTTTAAAAAAAAATAGGGAAAAATGTAAAATTTGGGGGGAAAGGCGCCCCTTTTTCAGGCGACGAAAAATTATAAAAGAGGGCTAAAAAAGAGGTCAACTATCTGAATTTCGTAGGGAGTCCTGGTTAGAGAATTTCAAACTTTGAACTTAAGCTAAGGGAAACTTAAAAGAAGTAAAGGAAACGTGGGAAAAATAAAAGCCTAAATGAAATCGAAAAAAAACCCCAAAAATTTCTTTTTTAGGGCCCAAAACAAAGTCGAGAAAAGAAAGTCCAGTAAATTTGGGGGCCCACCCTTTAAAAAAATGGGTCCTACACGATGACAGTAAGGGAAATGAGTGAGGGGTACTCAAGTCCAAATATGACTCAGTTTTTAGCAAAACCCCTAACCAACTGGAGTCGAAGATCGAAATGAATTTTTTTAAAGAGAAGGGGCCACAGAAATTTGGGGGTTTAAAAACAAGCCCATCTTTTTATGTTATCCTGACGCCAAATGACTTCGAACAGGCAATAAATGACATGCCCATGCACTCTGCCCCAGGGCCAGACTCTTGGAACTCAGTGTTCATCAAGAACTGTAAAAAGCCCCTATGACGAGCTTTTACCATCCTTGGAGAGGGAGCATGGACACGGGGGTCGTCCCACAGTTACTAAAAAACAACAGACATAGCCCCACTCCACAAAGGGGGCACTAAACCAATAGCAAAGAACTACAGACCGATAGCACTAACATCCCATATCATAAAAATCTTTGAAAGGGTTCTAAGAAGCAAGATCACCACCCATCTAGAAACCCATCATTTACACAACCCAGGGCAACATGGGTTTAGAGCAGGTCGCTCCTGTCGGTGTCTCAACTATTGGATCACTACGACAAGGTCCTAGATGCACTAGAAGACAAAAAGAATGCAGATGTAATTTATACAGACTTTGCAAAAGCCTTTGACAAGTGTGACCATGGCGTAATAGCGCACAAAATGCGTGCTAAAGGAAAAACAGGAAAAGTTGGTAGATGGATCTATAATTTCCTCACAAACAGAACACAAAGAGTAGTAGTCAACAGAGTAAAGTTCGAGGCAGCTGCGGTGAAAAGCTGTTCCACAAGGCACAGTACTCGCTCCCATCTTGTTTCTCATCGTCATATCTGACATAGACAAGGATGTCAGCCACAGCACCGTGTCTTCCTTTGCAGATGACACCCGAATCTGCATGACAGTGTCTTCCATTGCAGACACTGCAAGGCTCCAGGCGGACATCAACCAAATCTTTCAATGGGCTGCAGAAAACAATATCAAGTTCAACGATGAGAAATTTCAATTACTCCGATATGGTAGACACGAGGAAATTAAATCTTCATCAGAGTACAAAACAAATTCCGGCCACAAAATAGAGCAAAAAACAAACGTCAAAGACTGGGAGTTATCATATCGGAGGATCTCACCTTCAAGGACCATAACATTATATCAATTGCAGCTGCTAGAAAAATAACAGGATGGATAATGAGAACCTTCAAAACTAGGGAGGCCAAGCCCATGATGACACTCTTAAGGTAGCTTGTTCTATCTAGACTGGATTATTGCTGCACAACTAACAGCACCTTTCAAGGCAGGTGAAATTGCTGACCTAGAAAATGTACAGAGAACCTTCACGGCGCGCGTAACGAAGATAAAACACCTAAATTACTGGGAGCGCTTTAAAGCTCCTGAACCTGTATTCCCTGGACCGCAGGCGGGAGAGATATATGATTATATACACCTGGAAAATCCTAGAGGGATAGTACCGAACTTGCACACGAAAATCACTACTACGAAAGCAAAAGACTTGGCAGACGATGCAACATCCCGCCATTGAAAAGCAGGGGTGTCACTAGCACGTTTAAGAGACCATACAATAAATGTCAGGGGCCCGAGACTGTTCAACTGCCTCCCAACATACATAAGGGGGATTACCAACAGACCCCTGGCAGTCTTCAAGCTGGCACTGGACAAGCACCTAAAGTCGGTACCTGACCAGCCGGGCTGCGGTTCGTACTTTGGAATGCGTGCAGCAGCCAGAGTAACAGCCTGATTGTTCAGGCTCTGATCCACCAGGAGGCCTGGCCACAGACCGGGCCGCGGGGGCGTTGACCCCCGGAACTCTCTCCAGGTAAACTCCATGTAAACTTAGAGTTGTGGCAGGTTTTCATCCCAGGTATGGTGCTAATGTTAAAATTGTGAAAATGATGTATCTTGCTTATATTAAGATCATTGGTTGATTATGCGGCGCCACTACTTGCACTCGTGTCTGACTGGAAGCTTGGAGGGCTGGAAAAAACTGCACAAACGAAGCAATGAGGATCATCCTAGGATGCCTCGTACATGCCAAAATTTTAAATATGCAAAAAGAACTTGAATATTCCAAGCCATCAGAGATCGTGTTACTGAAGAAGAATCAGAGTTGAGGGATACTTGTGGTTCCCTCCAGGCCGTATTGAGGGATACTTGTGGTTCCCTCCTAGCCGAGTTATTGAGGGATACTTGTGGTTCCCTCCAGGCCGTATTGAGGGATACTTGTGGTTCCCTCTCAGCCGAGTTATTGAGGGATACTTGTGGTTCCCTCAGGCCGTTATTGAGGGATACTTGTGGTTCCCTCCTAGCCGAGTTATGAGGGATACTTGTGGTTTCCTCCCAGCCGTATTGAGGGATACTTGTGGTTCCTCTTCAGCCGAGTTATTGAGGGATACTTGTGGTTCCTCTCAGCCGAGTTATTGAGGGATACTTGTGGTTCCCTCTCAGCGGTTATTGAGGGATATTTGGGGGTTCCCTCTCAGCCGAGTTATTGGGGTACTTGTGGTTCCCTTCAGCCGTATTGAGGGATACTTTTGGTTTCCTTCTTTTCCCCGATATGAGGGATACTTGTTGGTTCCTCTCCGCCGAGTATTGAGGGGATACTTGTGGTTCCCTCTCGCCGAGTTATTGAGGGATACTGTGGTTCCCTCTCAGCCGAGTTATTGGAGGGATACTTGTGGTTCCCTCTCAGCCGATATTGAGGGATACTTTGGTTCCCTCTCAGCCGTATTGAGGGATACTTGTGGTTCCCTCTCAGCCGAGTTATTGAGGGATACTTGTGGTTCCCTCTCAGCCGAGTTATTGTGGGATACTTGTGTTTCCCTCTCAGCCGAGTTATTGAGGGATACTTGTGGTTCCCCCTGCCCATTTTAGGGGATATTTTGGTTCCCCCCCAGCCGTTTGAGGGTCTTGTGTTCCCTCTCAGCGTATTGAGGGATACTTTTTGGGCCCCTAGCATTGAGGGTACTTGGGTTTCCCCTCAGGAGTTATGAGGGATACTTGTGGTTTCCCCCTCAGCCGTAAAGAGGAAACTTGGTTTCCCCCCCCCAGCCGTTTTTTGGGGATACTTGGGTTCCCTCCCAAAACCGTTTTGAGGGATTTTGTGGTTCCCCCTTTGCCGATTATTAAATTTTTTTTTTCCCCCCCATATTGAATTTTTTTTTTAAAATTTTATTGAGGGGGTACTTTTTGGTTCCCCCTCAGCCCCGGTATTGAGGATACTTGTGGGTTTCCCCCCCGCCCTATTGAGGGATAATTTTTGGGTTCCCCTCAGCCGAGTTTTTTGAGGGATACTTGTGGTTCCCTCTCAGCGTTTTTTAGAGGGATACTTGTGG
>NW_026470726.1:0-12091 GCF_026875155.1 Cherax quadricarinatus | reverse complement strand
ATTTTCTCAAAATTTATATCACTAAAGTTAAACCAAAAACCCAAAATCTAACTTATTATTTTTTAAATCACTACCTAAAGAATCCTTCATAACTAAATTGCAACCATTGACCTGTCTTGTAATCTCCTTGTGTTTTAAGTAATTTTTTTTACATTAATGTTTTATCACTGATTCATTGCTTAGTTAATTTTTAATTAAATTTTAAGCCAGCCCGTAATGCATGCATAGTATAAGTGGCTTTGGCATGCTGCTCTTATCGTTTTTTTTTTGTCCCTCTGATGTATGTATGTGTGCTCAAATACAGAAAGGAGGTGGATTTAAGTTCACAAATTTATTTTAATATGTTTGATTAAATTTTAAAAATATTAAATTTTTGATAAGCCAATTCGGCCCAAGATTTATCAGTGTATGTGTAATTGCTAAGTCAAGGTAGCTAAAATTTATTTTATAATTTTCAACATGAAATTGAACTCAAGTAGCTAATTTATTCAAAGTAAGTTGTATCAGGGGTTGTAAGTTGAATCATGTTTTTAATTAAAGTTAAATTTTTAAACTTCCCATCAGGGCGAAAATGAGGAAATTAATGAAAGACAAACATAGGGAGCACTTACAGGCTAAAAAGGTCAAAACCCAAGGCATTAATAAATGTTTGAATTAAATGAACAAGAAACTGGAATCTGATGTTTTAAAATTTATTTAGATTTTAGGGAATAGATATGATTCATGAAATTTATATTAAAAAAAAATATGAGGGAGATTTGTTAGAAAAACTATTAGATGAGATGAAGTAATTCATGATTAATCAGTATTATGAATTAAAGAAAAGATTTTGTAAAAGTAGGTTTTGAAAAAATTAAAATGTTAAACCAGACATTTAAATCATCTGCCCAAACTAAACCTTTGCCAAACCCCAAAATTTATGTTTACCTGTTTTTAATCCGGGGAGAAAAGGGGGATGAATTTGGTCAATTTTTGAAGCAGCTGTGCATGACAGAGTGGCCTAGCCTGTGTAACTAAATTATTTTCTCTCAAGGGACAGGTAAGAGGAGATGCTCACATACTCATACAAGCCATTCCCAATGTAGATGACTCTTAAAAAGAAGCAGTTGACTTATTGAAAGTCACTTATGGTAATATAGAACAAAGTAGGTTGGATCTAGTGAATATCTTTGTTAATTTAAAATCTACAGATCACACTTACAAAGGTTTACAGCAGTTTAGAGTTAAACTGGAGAGCACTCTCAAAACTTTAAATAATAAATATAATCTGAAGGAATCAGACTGGTTATTGAGTGCCATGGTACAGAATAAATTAAGCTGTAAAACACTTGATGAACAGATGAACAAGGAGGCTTTAGGAAAGGTAGGGGGTGTGTGGACCAGGTGTTTACAGTGAAACATATACGTGAACAGTATTTAGATAAGGCTAAAGAGGTCTTTGTGGCATTTATGGATTTGGAAAAGGCGTATGACAGGGTGGATAGGGGGGCAATGTGGCAGATGTTGCAAGTGTATGGTGTAGGAGGTGGGTTACTGAAAGCAGTGAAGAGTTTTTACGAGGATAGTGAGGCTCAAGTTAGAGTATGTAGGAAAGAGGGAAATTATTTCCCAGTAAAAGTAGGCCTTAGACAAGGATGTGTGATGTCACCGTGGTTGTTTAATATATTTATAGATGGGGTTGTAAGAGAAGTAAATGCGAGGGTCTTGGCAAGAGGCGTGGAGTTAACAGATAAAGAATCACACACAAAGTGGGAGTTGTCACAGCTGCTCTTTGCTGATGACACTGTGCTTTTGGGAGATTCTGAAGAGAAGTTGCAGAGATTGGTGGATGAATTTGGGTAGGGTGTGCAAAAGAAGAAAATTAAAGGTGAATACAGGAAAGAGTAAGGTTATGAGGATAACAAAAAGATTTGGTGATGAAAGATTGGGAATATCAGATTGGAGGGAGAGAGTATGGAGGAGGTGAATGTATTCAGATATTTGGGAGTGGACGTGTCAGCGGATGGGTCTTATGAAAGATGAGGTGAATCATAGAATTGATGAGGTGAAAAGAGTGAGTGGTGCACTTAGGAGTCTGTGGAGACAAAGAACTTTGTCCTTGGAGGCAAAGAGGGGAATGTATGAGAGTATAGTTTTTCCAACGCTCTTATATGGGTGTGAAGCATGGGTGATGATGTTGCAGCGAGAAGAAGGCTGGAGGCAGTGGAGATGTCATGTCTGAGGGCAATGTGTGGTGTGAAAAATAATGCAGAGAATTCGTAGTTTGGAAGTTAGGAGGAGGTGCGGGATTACCAAAACTGTTGTCCAGAGGGCTGAGGAAGGGTTGTTGAGGTGGTTCGACATGTAGAGAGAATGGAGCGAAACAGAATGACTTCAAGAGTGTATCAGTCTGTAGTGGAAGGAAGGCGGGTAGGGGTCGGCCTAGGAAAGGTTGGAGGGAGGGGGTAAAGGAGGTTTTGTGTGCGAGGGGCTTGGACTTCCAGCAGGCATGCGTGAGCGAGTTTGATAGGAGTGAATGGAGACAAATGGTTTTTAATACTTGACGTGCTGTTGGAGGGTGAGCAAAGTAACATTTATGAGGGGTTCAGGGAAACCGGCAGCCGGACTTGAGTCAGGAGTGGGAAGTACAGTGCTCATGCATCTGAAGGAGGGGTGTTAATGTTGCCAGTGTAAAAACTAGTGTAAAGCACCCTTATGGCAAGACGTGATGGAGTGAATGATGGTGAAAGTTTTTTCTTTTTCGGCCACCCTGCCTTGGTGGAAATCGGCCGTGATAAAAAGGAAAAAAAAAAAAAAAAAAACTTGATGTTCTCGAACAAATATTGCATAGGGTTATTTTGGTCTGGAGGAAATCAGACTAGGACTACAGATTAATTTGTGCAGTTGAGACAGCCATCTAACTCATTTTAAAAGATGCAACACATAATAACTCTGTGGTATCTGTCAAGGTTTCACAAGGGAAAAATTTATCCCAATGTTAATATTCAAAATTCATTTCCCTAAAAAGAGTTGTATAGGTGCCATATTAAGTAGCAGGAATCAGAAAATTAATGAATTCTCACAAGGTAGGAAGAATACAGTACCCTCCTAAGAGTAGCCCAGTTAATAAGAAACCAGTCAAAGAAATGAGAGATTGTCTTTTCTGCAAGGGTACTCATTTGTCTAAGAATTGCAGTGCATACAATTCATGGAATGTAAAGTTGAAAGATTGGGGAAACTGACAGATGTATCAGGTGTTTAGGTAATCACATGTAATGGATTGTCATGCAATTAAACTACTGTTATCAATGTCTCAAAGGAAGACACCATATAGTCATATGTAAAGTCTATATGATATGTTGATAATAATGATAATGTTGTGCTGGGGGGACAATCCTGACCACAACAGTAGATATGTAAAAATGGCCTGCTAATGTTAATATTGATGGTTTTGCTGAAGTAGCCTTACCTGGTTACAGTAAAAATGATGATAAAAGGATAAATAAAAAAAATGTAACTGATCTATTAGTCCAAGGATTCCAAGTTACTTTTATTAAACGTAAATGACTGATGGTATGAAACGTACAGATCGGAGCATCTACCACTCTAAAATTATCTGGTTTTCTCTTGATAATAGGGCTCAATTGTATGACATGTTTATGTAACTGTAAGTTGGGCAATGAGAAAAAACGTGTTAATGCAGTAATTGGGAAGACTTCACAGAGAAAAATATCTACTAGGGCTTAGTTAAAGCTTACAGAAAAGACTAACATAATGTAAATTTTTGCTACCTTCTGGTGTAAGTGATGATTCTGTAGGCCCAATAAATATTTTTGATAGGTAGTGACTATTATGCCGCCTTTGTTAAGGTTATGGTAAAGAAATTATGGTGTCACCCTTTTAAAGACTGCAGGAGGCATGTAATGTATTGTAGGAATTCCTCCGTAATTTTAATGCATGATAGAGGAAATACCAATACCATTGCTCGTGTGTCTTACTAATGAAATCGCACCCAGTTAATTCTTCCATAGAGGATGGTGTTGAGCCAGTGCATAAAATGTGGGAATTAGACAGCATTGGAATAAGTGTAATGAAGAAAGTTCAGGACGATTCTTTTACTCAGAGCAATACCTGAGAAAATGTAAAATTTGAATCTGGGGACTATACTGGGTATGAGGTCCGTGGTGACTGAACCATCCAGAATTTGCATATAATTACAGAATGGCATTGGACAATTAAGGCTCAGTCCGCGGAACGAGTAAGACACAGCCCAGAATTGTTTATCTGCCTATAATGATTATTGCTGTACAATTAATAATCAAAATTTATAGAAGAGGTACCTCCTGGCAAAGCCAAAATTTATGGTCACTATTTGCCACTCACGAGTGAAGAAGTAAAGTACTTCCAGTAGAAAATTATTTGGAAGATTTCCGTGCAGTGTTAGGTGTAGGTGGAGAATGTATAATAATAGGCCTCTCTGATACATGGGAGTGTACACCTGATGCAGTGTATTACGCCTTCTCACTAATATGTGGAAGGAAATTGGAAGCTGCCGCTGTCTATAAAGATAATCCGGAAGAAAAGTGATGACAGATTACAATGATGGGGCAGTGTTGTGTAATAAATTTAAAAATGTTAAATAAAGTAATTGATCATTGGTCTAATGTGTGGCAAAAGGGAATATTTCTTACACTACGTGAACTTTTTATGGTGCGACAGAGGCAGTAATCGACAGACCATTAAAACCAGGTGACATTGTGTTAATTGACACTGAACAGCATCGAACATTGTGGCCTCTGGGCAAAGTATTGACATTGTACCCAGATGCACAAGGTGTTGTCAGGAATGTCAAAGTGTTGTGTCGTGGCCAGGAAAGTTTATGCACAATAAATTGATTCCCTTGGAATTAGGTGTTCAATCAAACGTAAATGAAAATCTGAGGGAAAGTGACATGAGTGATATGGAAGATAACACAGACCAAGTGATGCCGGAAGATGAAATCGTAGTAAGACCTACTAGGAGAACAGCCACTCAAGCCAGAACCGGCTGGAATCATCTCCTAATGGAAGGAGTAATTTGAGTCGTTTAGCAATGAACTCCAGCCGGCCACAGTGTGGAAAATACTGTATATATTTTCCAGAAATACAGTAGTTATATGTAAATAGATGGCCATACTGTATTTAATAAAATTTATGTTATCGAAAACGGGAAGTTGCGCCTGCACAGAAGGACACTCGCCATTGTTGTTTGAATGGAGTAACAGACGTTAAATGTAATGGGAAGAATTTTTCATGCTCTATAGGTTAAAATTGGGCTGACACCTCTCAAATAGGAGGTGAAATTGTTGGGTGTGCTTTCCTGCATAATTTAAGTATCAGGCGACTGGACAGGACAACTCCAGGAACCTCAGATAAGCTGTCTAATTTATGTTTAAATTCTGGCCAGTAAATTTTTCATAAATGTAGGCAAAAGGGGTGGTCCTGTATATGACACATTAATCTCCAGTCAAATTGGTGGGTGATATTAAGATATATTTTCCTTCTGTTATGTATATGTGTATATATATAATCCTTTAGTAATTTAATATACAGTCCACAAATTTATATATTTACCAGAATTCCTGGTAATACATATTTCATTTATAATTAATTGGTCCATAGCAACTTGTTAATATGACAGTTCTGTCAAGAGCCTCTATGCAGAAGCAAACGTTCCATCCTTATCTGATCACCATGATGCCCATTGCCTTCACTACTATGTACGCTCTCATGATCTCCGCAATCCTTCCATTTATAGAATGGTCACTGATATTAGTAGACATTCTTTATTTGTTCGCCGCCCCTGTTTACTCCGTCCCTTCTCTCTTCGCCTTCATTCGCTCTTGTCTTCTCTTCAACTACCACCTTTCTATGTACATGTAGCATCTCACTTTTCCCTACCCCCCTGGGAAGTTCCAGCTGTTCGAGTCTGTTCTTTCTCCCTCCCTTGCTCGAAAGCCCAACTGTCTACGGTCGCTTCCCGCTCTCTTTTTCTTGACCCCTTTCACTCTCACTCTCATGCCATTGCTGTGTACACAGATGGCTCTAAGTCTTCTGACGGCATACGATTCGCAGCAGTGTTTCCCGGGCAGCATCGTACAAGGGCATTTCTATCTTCGGCTAGTATTTTTCTGCTGAATTATATGCCATCCTTACAGCACTTATCCGTATTGCATCTATGCCTGTGTCATCATTTGTGGTTGTCTCAGACTCCTTAGTGCTTTACAGGCAATACAAAAATTTGATACACCTCACCCTTTAGTCTCTGTATCCAATTTGGCTACGCCGCATCCTTTTTCCAAGCATAAAGATATTGTTTTTTGTTGGGTCCCTGGTCATGTTGACGTACAGGGCAATGAACAGGCAGACACTGCTGCACGGTCAGCAGTACATGACCTACCAGTTTCTTATACAGGTATTCCCTTTATGGACTATTTTACTGCAATATCTTCCCACCCTTTACACCCGTTGGCAACAACGTTGGTCTACTATGCTCGGCAACAAACTTCAATCTATTAAACCCGGGATAGGTTACTGGCCCTCTTCTTTCACCAGTGTCGAGGTTGGGAGACTACTCTCTCCCGTCTTCGCATTGGCCATACTCGTCTTACTCATGGATATCTCATGGAGAGGTGTCTTGCTCCTCTCTGTGAGAATTGCCAAGCTCCATTAACAGTCAGCCACATTTCTGTTGGACTGCCCACTTTATCAAAGAGCACGCAGGAATTTACCTCTGTTCCGTCGTCTTCCGCTCGCTGCTCTCTCTTTACCTTCCCTTCCTTGCTGATGGACCCACCTTTCATCCAGACTCTTCATATGACTTTTTGACAACAACTGACTTACTTCACAAATTCTGATACCTTCAGCCCTTTCTACTTCAATCTCTTGCTACCCTCTACCCCCATACTATCCCCTGCCCCGCTGTTTTCTGTAACCTACTGATCATCCCTCCTCCCTTCTGCCATCCAATTCCCTTGCTTCCTTCCCTACCCTGCAGCGCTGTATAGCCCTTGTGGCTTAGGCTTCCTTTATGATTATAATAATAATAATAATATGACAGTTGTAGGTATCGAAGGGGAACATTTTTTGCGACCTATGTGTCCCAAATTCCTACTTGTCTAAGTGATAAATAATAATTATCTTTGTTCATTTACAGTTATGTACATAATGATACATTCAGATAAATGCAATTTTCCACAATTATTATTACTATTATTATTATTATTATTATTATTATTATTATTATTATTATTATTATTATTATTATTAGGTAGGATTTCTTATGTATAAAGAGCATACAAGTCTCGGAACCATCAGGTAAATTGTTCAATTGTTTATGTCCAGCTGACTGATGTTTGGGTCAGGTGATCCAACCTGATGATGGGTCAACAGACTGGCTGGTAGTCAGTCCGCTCCCTGTTCTAGCCTTGACAACTGATCGTATATGGTCTCTTTAGGTGTATACAGTTTGAATGGGTTGAGAATTAGGCTCTAGATCTGACTTCAGGTTTGTTTCCCTCATTTGTTGAAAGTTAGTTTTGATATTTATATTCTTGGTCAGTTCAGTAATCCATAGAGATACGTCTTCTCAGACAAACTCCCAGTTGAAATTATTTCCCCTAGACTCTAAAATACCTTTAACTAACTCTGATTCAAAATCTTGTTGCCTATGAAGAAAATAGTAACAGACCACATTCTGAAGTTCTTTATAAAATTTCTTATCTCGCAACAATTGGTGTACCTGTCCGGGATCTCTGTTGTTCTAAGACATTGATCAAAGAGCAATATTAAAGCTATATACTAGGAATTTATCTTCTCTAGTTAATTTCAAAACTTTGATCATAGAAGGATCACATTAAACATTTATTTGAAGATTTACATTGTCAAAATGGACTCCTTGAAACTTCCAAACGTGCTTGGCAGATGGCTGTATTGGGATGTACCAACAATAGATATTACACAGTCAAACCGTAAGGCAATATTAGATTCTAATTGTTTCCGGGGGCTCTGACAATCATGTAGTGAGACTGATTCTGACTCTGAAAGTTTAGTTTATCAAGTAAGCTACCAGTCGAGATTTGAAGTATTGAAGAACAATTTCAAGGTGTTAATCTCGAAACTGACCTGATACATCCAGGTTCCCGCTTTGGCTTCTCGTAAGTAGATGAGTATTGAAGGGTGCAGCCGCTGTTCTGCATTCGCTGTTACTTAAGGATTCTATTATGGTCAGTCTGTCACTAACCAGAGTGCACGTCCAAAGGAATATCCATGTACCGCCAGTTCAATTCTTCCTTTTTGAAATCGTTCTCAGGGCATATTTCTCAAAGTCAGTTTGAGGAATTAGAGAGACTATGAGTTTACAGACTGCTCAAATGAGGCTCAACGTAAATTAAATGAGAAGTTTCAAAGTGAAACGCTCTGATATTTAAGACTAAAAAAAGTAATTGTGAGTGAAAGATGTACTGTATCCTCAATGATGCTTTCATGATACAAAAAGCGCATCTGTGGTTCCAAGGTTTAATGGCAGAGATTTAGATTTTTGAAGTCTTTGAGAATCAGGCACGTGCAAAGCGCTGGCACTGACAACACTTGGCAACATTATTACATACTTCATGTTGGTAAAGCCCAAAGTTGTATGGTTACATTACCTTTTGAGAAGTATGTGAATTATGATTCCGTTAAGAAGGCTATCCTTGTGGCTTATGATCTCCTCCCAGTAAGTTATCATAAAAACCTTTAGACATTAAAATGCCAGGCACTCGTCGTATGTAGAATTTTGCACATGAAAGAAAATCGCTTGAGAGATGGTGTAGAGCTTCTAACTGTAAATCATGGAAAATCTTTCCCAGTTGATCCTGATTGAGGATTTCTATAATAATTTACCAGAAGACTTACATTAGGTATTTGATTAGATGCTCCATAGTAATTACTAGAAAACAGCCTCAACTCGCCAAAAATTATGAAATATCTCAACAATGATTGGTGTGAAGAAAAAGTAAGAACAATGACCTAAATATGCCCCTAAGAAAGGACGATATAATCTTATGAGATACGTGCATACAGATTCTTGCCTGACCTCCTATTTTGCCTCCCACCCTATTAATGATAAATTTAGATCTAACTCTAGGAAAAGTTCAAACCACCAGGCATAACAGTGAATTGAACCTGCACTTATTGTAATTAAAAGGGGCATATAAGGAAAACACTGTTATTGGCTGAGAGGGGATACAGGAACGAGCGACTTCATTTCCCCCAAAAAAAAAAAAAAAACTAGTGGTAATATCTTTCGACAATTCAAAAGAAACTGATCCCTAGTACGATACAAGGTTTCGCAAGAGTGTGAATCAGTAGTCATTCTAGATGATCAATACTAGAGCTTTCAGAAGAGATATTCACTCGCTATGAGTCCCTACTTTGCTAAAGTGAAGTTTGGGGATTAGACGAGACTCAATTAGTTGAAGTTAATACCTTCCGTGATACTTGGAAGTTATTTAACCTTATGGAAGCAGGGTTTATTCTTCCCGTAAGTGATATGACTCACACCAAGCTAGATGTGTTATTAGAGCCTATGGAGGCGCCATTATAAGAGTGCATCTTCACAGGATATACATGTACATCCGAACACCAACCTATACTGGCTTTGTGATGGTAGGGCCCCCCCCCCCCCCCCCCCCCCCCCCCCACGTATATCCAGTGAAACTTTTCCTCTATCAGGGCATTGACTTACTATAGGCAATGATCTATGACTATCGGGTATAAGCCGAGAGCCTCTAGGTAGGATAATTCTACTGACATTACTATTGCCATAAAAGCTCAAAAAGAGGTCCTACTTATTTCCTTCAAAGTTTAACTAACAATGTTGGAGCACCTAAAAATCCTTTGTCAACTGCCCCCCTAAGTAAAGGCAAGGAGTAGGTTTTTTTATTGTTCAGCCACCTTAAAAACCCGATCTTGAAATCTAAAAATTTTTCATAACGCCTTTTTAAGATTCTTATATTAAAATGCATCGAAAGAATTTTTATTAAGGATCTTTCCTTGATCCATCCCTAGAAAATTACGAGAGATAGCTATTACAGAAACGACGCCCAAGACCTGGGGCAAAATTGTTACTATCTTGCTAATGGGATATTTAAAGAGAAAAGGAAAGTCTCTTTTTTTTTCCGACGATACTGTTACCCGCAAAAAATTAGTAGTGCTACCAACCTTTAGGAAAAGCTATTAGGTTTGAACCATAGTCCCCTGGGGGACATTTGGGAGTAAAGAAAATGTGGGCAAAATACCCAAACATTTTCATTGGCCCCCAATGAAGGAGACTGTGGAAAGCTTTCTAAAAAGTTTGTCAAGCCCGCCAAATGACCGGCAAACCTTCGCACACCCTCCCCAGTTCCCCCTCTTTCCTTCTCGTCAGGGGGGAGCCCCTTTCATGCCGATAAAGATTGTGTTGGGCCCTTTCCCCGGGCAAACAAGGGAATCAATATCGTTTACAATTATGATGTTTTTATCAAAATGGAAACTATCCCTTTTAGAAAAATTAATTTGCATCATTGTCGGCTTTGCAAAAAATTTTTTTCTCAGGTGGGGGTCCCCGAATAATTTAATTGATCAAGGTTCAGATTTTACCTCTAAGAGTTTCGCGATGCTTATCTCACCCCAATTAAGTCCGTATTTTTTTGTTGCATACCCCCCCCGTCACAAGGAGCCCTCGACGTTTCATTTTAAAAAACTTAAAAAACAAAATTTAAGAGTATTTGCAAGCAGTTTTCCCCCAGATTGGACAAAGGGGAAAACCATTTCTCTTGTTTGCCTTAAGGGAAAGCAAACAAGAAAACACTGGGGTTTTGTTCATTTGAATTAAATTTTTGGCACCAGGTATGTGGCCCCCTCACCGTACTAAAAGATTTATGGATGGAAAATCAAACCCCCCGTTTTTTAAAAAAACCCAACTTAATGCAAAAGCGTTTGTCACAACTGAGGGGAAATTAGCCCCAAAAAAACTTGCAAGGCCCAATCCAAGATGAACATTATTATGACAAACATACAGCTTCGCTTTTTTAAAAACCAGGTTGACAGGGTATGGCACAAAAATTTTTAAAACCGGACACGCTTAACCCTAGATAAAAAGGTCCTTTGGAAGTGATTGAGCGGTAAAGAGGTAAATTAGGGCCATCGAAAATCCAGGGAAAAAGGAAAAACAAAACGATTTTCACATAAACCAAAATTAAAGGGTTACACCCTAGTCTCTTTCCAATTACGACAGTTTTTCCTTTAAACTGAAACTGAAAAATTTTCGTCTGCCCAGATCTCTAAAGCAAAAAAGAAGTTTTTGGACCTTTGGGTTTGGAAAACAAAAGATACAAAAAATTTATATTAGGTTTTTTGAGGTTTTTTTCGATGAGTCCCCTAGGGTTTTTTTTTTCAAACAGGGAATTAAGTGCAAAAAATCCCTTTAGGGCAATCCCCCTCAACAAGAAGCATTAAAAAAAAGAAGTAGAATTTTTTTTTGTCCCATGGATCATAGATGGGGTTTAAAAATCCATGGGCCTCACCCCCGATATTGTTCCCAACCCGAGGAACCTTTTTGATGTGATGTTATCAAAAGGTTTAAAGCCCCAAAGGGACCCAGGTTTCCCCTTACCCGATTGATGATGATCTAAAGACGAGTCCTCTTCAAAAGGGGGGCTCCTTGGGTGGTGAAAGGCCTTTGGGCTGAGGGAAATTTGACCGCGGTTTCCCTTCCTCAGACCGAAAATAATTACCCCCAACCCCCCCTTTCCCCCCCCATCCCCCCTTTTTCCCTTTCCCCCTCCTCCTCCCCCCCCTCCCTTTTGCCCTTCCTTTTTTTTTTTTTTTTTTTTTTTTTCCCCAGGCACGCTAATTCCTAGGAGGGGGAAAGGTACCGGGGGGGCCCTCCCATTCCTTGAGGTTTTTGGCGGGGGCAAAGTTTGCCCTGGGAATTGGATTGCCTGCGGATGTTCCGATCCCCTCGGTACCCAGAGGTGGGTTTGGGTTTTTTCTCGGGGGAGGGGGTATCCTGGAAGCCCCTTTGGATTCCGGGGGTGGTGGCCGGAGGGAGG
>NW_026470725.1:0-11563 GCF_026875155.1 Cherax quadricarinatus | reverse complement strand
TTACGCCTCATCCGAGGGCTGAAGAGGATTGTTGAGGTTATTTGGTCATTTAGAGAGGATCGAACTTAATGTAATAACTTGGAGGGTGTATAAATCTGTAGTGGAAGGTAGGGGAGGTCCTGGAAATGGTGGAAGGAGAGAGTAAAGCAGGTTTTGTATTCCAACTGCTTAGACTTCCAGCAAGCTTCCGTGAGTGTGTTAAATAGGAGCGTTTGGAGACAAATGATTTTTTATTACTTGACGTGCTGTTGGGTGTAAGCAAGGTAACATTTATGAAGATTCAGGAAAACCCAAAGTTACCCGGTCTTGAGTTCGGGAAGTGGGAAGTACAATGCGTGCACTCTGAAGGAGGGTGTGGAGACTTGTTGCAGTTTTGGAATTGTAGTTACGGCACGTCTCTGACGGGGACGTGATAGATGATGATGAAACTGTTTCTTCTTTCTCGGGTCACACTGCTCGGTGGAAAATTGCTGATGTTTTTAAATAAAAATAATAATAATAATAATAATAATAATAATAATAATAATAAAAATAATAATAATAATAATAATAATTTTAATAATAATAATCATAATAATAATAATAATAAAAATAATAATAATAATAAAAATGTATTATAAAATATTATTATTATTATTATTATTATTATTATCATTATTGTTATTTTATTATTATTATTAGTAGTAGTAAATAGTAGTGTAGTAGTAGTAGTAGTAGTAGTAGTTAGTATTATATTATTATTGCTGTTGTTGTTATTATTTTTGTTATTATTGTTGTTGTGATTGTTGTTGCTAGTCATGTAGTTTATTTCCATGAAAAGGGAAAACCGTTAAATTTTATATTAAAAAATAACAGCCACGTTACCTATTTGTCATGTACAATTCTTCTACTGATTTAATGAATTATTGGATGGAGACAGTTTTATTAGAGGCACACGAATATAAGTTTTTTTTTGATGAGTTTACAACACCCAACCCCAACCCAACCCAATCCCCAACCCAACCCATCCAACCCCAACCCATCCCAACCCAACCCAACCCAACCCAACCAAACCCAACCATCCCATCCCAACCACACCCCCCCAACCCCCCAACCCAACCCTCTCCCATCCCAACACAACCCAACCCACCCAACCCCATCCCAATCCCAACACACCCAACCCACCAACCCTCCCCCCACCCAACCCATCCCAACCCACCCCACCCCCCAACCCACCCCAACCCAACCCACCCCAACCAAACCCCCCAACCCAACCCACCCAAACCCCACCCCCCAACCCCCCATCCCAACCCCCACCCAACCCAACCCAACCCTCCCTCCCAACACCCAACCCCAAACCCCAAACCCCCAACCCACCCATCCCATCCCAACCCAACCCAAACCCCAAACCCCCATCCCAACCCACCCAACCCCCAACCAACCCATCCAAACCCACCCAAACCCCAAACCCCAAACCCCCCCCAACCCAACCCAACCCAACCCAACCCACCCAACCCCCCAACCCCCAACCCAACCCAACCCATCCCCAACCCAACCCACCCAACCCACCCCAAACCCAACCCAACCCAACCCATCCCACCCACACAAACCCAACCAACCCAACCCAACCCAACCCACCCAACCCAACCCACCCACCAACCCCCACCAACCCACCCCCACCCAACCCCAACCCAACCCAAACCCTCCCATCCCAACCACAACCCAAACCAACCCAACCCAACCCACCCAACCCAACCCCCAAACCAACCCAAAAACCAACCCAAACCCCCCCAACCCAACCCACCACCCCAACCCAACAACCACCACCCAACCCAAACCCAACCCAACCAACCCAACCCAACCCCCCCAACCCAACACCAACCAAAACCCAACCCAACCAAACCAACCCAACCCAACCCAACCCCAACCCATCCAACCCCAGCCCAACTCATCCCAACCCAACCCAACCCAACCCAACCATCAACCCAACCAACCCAACCCAAAACCCATCCCATCCAAACACAACCAACCCAACCCAACCCAACCCCAATCCCAACCCACCCCACTCATCCCAACCCAACCCAACCCAACCCAACCCATCCCATCCCAACACAACCACCCACCAACCAACCCATCCCAACCCACCCCAAACTCTCCCAACCCCAGCCCACCACCCACCCCATCCCAACACAATCCAACCCAACCCAACCCAACCATCCCATCCCAACACAACCCAACCCAACCCAACTCATCCCAAAACCCAGCCCAACTCATCCCAACCCAAAACCCCAAACCCCAACCCAACCCAAAAAAAACCCAACCCAACCCAACCCAACCCAAGCCAACCTAGCTTAACGCAGGCTAGTTGTAACATTTTCAGTTAGGTCATGTTGGTTGGCTAACATCAAGTTATATTATTCTACAATTACTTCTTTCCCACAGGCACAAAATACTGAAGGAATTTCCTTCACAGAATTACCCGCTAGTAAAATGCAATTAATTAATCTATAAAGTATTCTTCTTCTTTTTCTTCGTCTCCTCCCCCTCCTTTTTGTTTTGTTCTTGTTCTTTTTCTTATTTTGTTGTTGTGTTGTTCTTTTTCTTCTTCTACTTCTTCTTCTTCTTCTTCTCATATTATTATTATTTTTTTATTATTATTTTTATTATTATTATTATTGTTTTTTATTATTATTATTATTATAAGTGATAACAAACAGTTATCCATGAATGACAGTCACACATCACCTCAAAATGAAAAAACAAAGAAATTATACGCAAAAACTTAGCTTATAAGAAAAACAGGCAACTTGGAAAAAAATCTCAAACACATCAGCTGGATTCTGGAACGTGATTTCCTGCCAGACAGACAAGAAAATGTGGCTTTTTCAAAAATGTTAACAAATCTTAAATGTTTTTTCTGCGATTGAGTGTAGTTTCTCTCCCCTCTTTGTCTGTCTCTGTCTGTCTGTCTGTCTGTCTGCCTGTCTCTCACTCTCTCTCTCTCTCTCTCTCTCTCTCTCCCTCTCTCTCTCTCTCTCTCTCTTCTCTCTCTCTCTTCTCTCCCTTTCTCTCTATCTCTCCCTTTCTTCATCTGTCTGTCTGTCTGTCTCTCTTTTTTACACAGGATTTGACAAGATTAGCTTAAAGCAGCTCAAAACAAGATGAAACAGAGGTATGGACGGAAATACACAATTTCGCTCCTTCCATCCAGGAGCAAGGGGGTTGGTACAGGAACCTGTACCTGGCCACACCTTAAAAGCTAGATTTACGGGACATATGAAAATTGTAAGTAAATTATCTGATGTAAATTATGTGGTGTCTCCCCTCGACAAGACCTCAAAACTAAAACTTACCACATTAAACAAACTAAAGCATTTAATATTTCCGATAAAGTCCCAGTAATGGGGCTCTGTCTTCTGCCTCTGTAGAGGTCTTGATCTTTGCAACTCTATTTCTGGGCAATAATGTAAAGCTTCCCAATTCTGTCCTCCTCAGGGACCCTAGCCCTTTATGGTGGGGGGTATTTAAAAAACAAGTAACAAGTTTAACTGTGTTCGTATAATCTTACCTGATATCTTTTCGGATGTTCCGAAAAAATGTACATTAGGACATCATGATGTAGATGTTGGAACATCTAAACCTATTATAAACTCTCCCCCTACAGAGCTACTCCTGAAAAACAGAGGCTACTTCTGCAGGTGGTAGAATTTCTGTTAGAGAATTTGGGGTTTGTGTAAGGAGTTGTAATGGGCTCACGTGCACCAAAACTTGGGAGGTTCTGGAATGTGTACAGATTACCGTATGGTGAATGAGGTCACAACTGCGATGCTTACCCTCTTCACGTCTGGGTGACGTAATCTACTCTGTGGGTAAGGCCACTTTTGTGTCCAAGTTAGACCTCCTTGAAGGTTACTATCATATACCTTTGACAGATAAGGCGAAGGAAAGCTCTGCCTTCGTAATTCCAGAAGGTCATTATCAATATACATTTATCTCCTTCGGAATGAAAAACTCGCTCGCTTCATTCCAGAAGCTGATCCATCGGGGCTATTAAAGGACTTGAAGGCACGGACTTACCTAGACGAATTTGTTATTGTGTAGGATACTTGGGATCAACCACATGTTTAGGCTTAAGTCTCTCTTTGAGACCTTCCAGAGTGTCCACTTAACTGTTTAATTTATGTAGTCTTCCTATAGCCAGGCTACTGTTAATTTTTTGGGCCCTGAAGTAGGTAGTGGCAAAGTGGCCTATAAATTGCTAAAAATTTTTGCTAATAAAAATTATCCAGTACCTCATGATAGGAATCCCTCCAACGTTTCCTAGCATGGTAAGATTTTATAGAAGATTCTGTAAAAGTTTCTCAGATATTGTAGCCCTCTCTAAACTCACTTACAGTCAAAAAGTCCCCTTTAAGTTGGACCCCCAGAATGTCATAAGGTTTTCCATAAAGCCAAATTAATCCTTTGTACTGCTCCTATTCTCCTGTCTCCTGATTTTTCCAAACCCCTTTTCATTACAGGTAGATTGCCTGTGAATCTGGGGTTTACCTGGAGTTTACCTGGAGAGGGTTCAGGGGTCAATGTCCCGTGGCTCGGTCTGAAACCAGGCCTCACGGTGAATCAAGGTCTGATCAACCAGGCTGTTTTCTACTGGCCGCACGCAGGCTGACGTACGTACGAACCACAGCCGGTGGTCAGGTATGACTTTAGGTGCCTGTCCAGTGCCTTCTTAAAGACAGCCAGGGGCTATTGGTAATCCCCCTTATGTAGGTGGGAGGCAGTTGAACGTGTTGGACCTCAGACACTTATTGTGTTGTCTTCATTGTACCCGTTGAGCCCATGCATTTTCACTGGGAAATGTTGCATCTCCTGCTTTAATATGGAGTGATTTTCGTGTGCAGATTTGGTACCAACCCCTCCAGGTGTGGGCAGTACTTCTGCAATTGAGGACGATGGGTTGCAACCTGTGGCTTATTATTAGGCAAAGTACCAGCCTCACCAGAGGGCCTACTCCACGACTAAAAAAAAAAGCCCTCGCTCTGGTACTGGCTTTGGAACACTTTGACATGTATTGGACCAGACTTCTCAGTGACCACAACCCCTCAAGTTTTCTTCAGCACATGAAAAATCACGATACACGATACCTTTTTTACCCCTTTTGTATATAATGAATATTTAATGTTGGGTTTTTTTTTTTTAGTGAGGGGATATTCTGCTACCATCCGCAGGTATCTTGGGCCTACGTTAGCCCTACTGTCTGCTGTTTCGCTCTAAGTTTAGAGTTTGGCTTTAGGAGTTCTATCTAATGAGTTGGATGGTTGAGAGGAAAGGCGGTTCCATTGTACAGTGTCATGGCGGCACTTTTACCCATTGAGGTGGAAGCCTAGTCCTGAGCCCTCTTGGGGTGGGGGGTGTTGCATGCAAAGTTTATGTAATCTTTATTCGGAACATGTTAAAACACTCATATAGGCTACCTCACCAACCAGCGAACCAGACGCTAAGAATCTGACGATCAAACGGGGCCCCATCGTCAGATCAGTATCTAAGTTCAGTCAATGAGAAGGTGAATCTGACAATTGTGAAGGTGATTTGGTTACCACTCACGTTTTCACCCTTATCATTTCCATTCTAGAGCTGGTTGAAGCACAGTGGTCTGCTTTCTCTTGGCTACTATTCCGCCTTGATTACCGTGGAGTCCACTAATACCTATTGCTGTACATAGTGTATACAGTGTACATACTGCTGTTTATACTAGGTGAAGGATAATATAATTCAAAGTTTTCTGCTGTGTTTATTTTGCTCCCTTTACACCCAGGAAAACAGGCCTTTGAGAACCTGGGTAGTAATATGTTGCAATAGAGAAGATTTTACCGAAAATTCTTCTGGACACTTGGGAGAAGAATATTTCTTTTTTTGTATGAAGACAAATAAGCTTCAAGGGATTAGCTTTTTGTGTAAAAGCCTTGGGACAAACTGAGCACTGGAATGGCTTTTCTCCATAAGGACTCTCTGGTGAGCTATTAAATTGTGCTTGAGTAAGAAATGTTTTGGACGATCTGAACACTGATATCGCTTTTCTTCAGTATGAATTCTCAAATGAATTTCTAGAGAAAATTCACTTTCAAAGTTTCTTAGGCACTATGAACACTGATATACTTTCTCTATTAACGAGCATTCATAATGAAATATATTATTGTTTAGTCTTTAAAAATTTAACAATACTGAATTTTTGCATTTATGTCTAACTATATCATATATATGTTAGACGAGACTGAAAGGCATCCTTCTCCTGTAGGTTATGTATCAAATATTAAAGAAATGCAATCATAAATATAAACAGGCAAAAAATAATTCTCTCTGTAGAAACTCATATGGATTAATAAGATACATTTTTATACATTTTTTAAAATTCTCGACACCAATTTGGTTTCTCTTCTTAGTGAGCTTCCATACTTCGAGTTGAAAATATTAACACAAAAAATACTAATGTATAACTTAGGGTTATGCTTTATTACTTTATATCTGATAATAAATACCGAATTTATTAATTAATGTGTTACCATTTAACTTCACAGATGCTGGGGTGTCCTTAGGATGACAATGTATATATATTTATGAAATGTTGATGTCCTTTATAAAACATTCAGTGTTGACACTACACATATACGGTATCCTTACCAATAAGCAGCAATATTTATTGCATTTTCAGAATGTGTAAACACTCAATTCCCAAAAATTAAAGAATTAATCTATTTAGAATATACTGTAGTCATTATTATTGCTTTTTGCAAAACATTTTACTAATACTTTTTATTTTTTGTCATTTCGATATCAACTGTAATACATTTGCAGTATTTTTAGTTTAATAAAAATAAAAGAAAAATTATCTTGCTCCTGTTTTGAGCTCTTTTTCATATGTAAAATTATCTTATTAAACTGAATGGACAGCAGATCTTGACACCTATGAATTATTCAGTTTGATTTAGAAGTAAATAAGGAAAACATTGTCCTTTAATAGTGTGAGTATCTGTATGTAATTACGGCAGGAGCAAAGAAGTTCGTGGCGTCCCGTCTTCTGTGTTTGGTCTTATCAAAGATTTTTATTGTTTCCAGTAGTTGTAGAACTTACTACATTTGTAAATGATTCCATTGTTCTAACACTTTCAAAGGAAAGTGATAATCTTTCTGGAGTCTCTGTTTTAAATTTGGTTTGGCCTTTTTAGGGGAATTTTACAGCTAAGTTAATAAAAACATAAAAAAAAATATATTGCTTTAGTGGATTGCCTTCAACTGATCCAAGTGGATTCTTCGTTTTGAATCATGGTTCCCCCCAAAAGGAGCGTATAAGAAGGGTTTTAAGTATATGTTGCCTCAAGGGAAAAATTTTTTCAGCTTTTCACATGGAAACGAAATGTTAGGAGGAGTTGTACCACTTGTTTAGTAAGTAAGAAATAAGTAAGTTTATTAGGTATAACAAATCGTTACATAAAATTATCTACATGCGCATATGTTAGGAACTAGGATAACCCAAAAAAAGTCAGACAGAGGACTTATTTCCATTGGGGTCCTTAATTTCCATTGGGGTAAAAGGCCCCCCCAAACCGATCATGACCGGAAAACTGGACACCTTAATCAACCAGTATTCGTTTAACCTGCGTATTTAATTTAGGTTTTAAAAGTTAAAATTAAGATGACCTTGCTTGTGTAAACGTAAGCTATAGTGTTGACGCACCAATTAGGCCGATATCAATGACTTGATTAAAGAGGGGTTTGTCGGGAAATGTTCCTGTTCTCCATATTTTAAAATTGTTCGCAACATGCCGGTTACACTGATTAATAAATTTAATTTTTTCATAGTCTGGGTTTTTTCCCAACGGAAGCCGGCTACATTTCATGTGTAATTTTTTTTTACCCCAAATTTATAAGTTGTCAAAATAAACAAGAGTCAGAAATGAAAGTCACTACTGCCCCTCTGTCCGTTTCTGGTAAGTGGGCGATCACACTGAGTCGTTTCTTTTTCCGTCGTCCTTGAAGCAATCGATTTGCGCAGTCCCCTCTCTCTCGCTCCTACCTGATATCTGAAGTCAACATTATTTTTTCCCCTTGCAAAAATCACAAATTTCAATACAAATGGCAGTTTTTCTTTTTATCTAGTTATGACTACAATTCAGTATAGACAAAATAGTAGGTAAAGTGGGCGCAGGGTTTTCCTTAATTTTCTGTAAAGGGGGAAGAGAGTAATTCTTTCGTTTCACTGTCATTTGTATTGTAAAAACACGATTTTTAGCAAGAAGGGGTGGCTTTTGTCTAGATGGGGTTTGACATGGTATGGCACACCTGGATTAAATTTTGCCTTTTACCGGGGAGGCTGGCCCCTCGGGGGGCTAAAAGATACCCCCTCCCCCCATTCGGAGAATTTTATCCACATCTTGTTTTCTTCGTCCAATAACGGGGGCAAAAAAACCCCAACCCTTAGTCAACCTTTCCCCAAAAAAACCAAATAAATTTATGCCAACAACAGATAAGTTCTTTTCGCTGTGGCGAAACGAGACAGCGTGTTTAAGGAAACACACCCAATTTTTCCCACTGTATGGGAATTGAACCAGGGCCTCAGTTTGTGAGCTGAGTGCGTCCCAAACCGATCTATGGTTCATTGTTTACCATATCAGATTCCAACTTTAGAGAAGAAACTTGGGACGACGTTTCGGTCCCTCCTGTATCAGTTGGAAAAGGAATATTTTTTTTGAAGGGTTATAGCCCAAGGGTCCATTGGAAATAAAGTGATGATACTTTTTACAAAAAGGCGATACCCATAAAATATAGACATTCAGGAATATAGAAGGTTTGCTTCTAAAGAATTTGTTGTTTCTGTTTTTGTTTTCTTTTGTAAAAAAGTAGCAGACGCGTCGAAACAAGGAGACGAAATAAGTCCCAACTGCGAACCTCAGCAGTCCCCCATTAAAGACATAAAACCCCCTTAAATACTGACCCTAATTCGCATAACCCAAAATTCCCGATAGACAATGCGTGATCCCACAAAAAATGGGCAGAAGCTATAGCTTGGGTTTGGGTTTTTGACTTAGGTGACAGTAAACACAACTTTTAAAACGCAAAAACCCAAAGTCTAACTATGCGGGAAAGTTAACGAGTTACAAGAAATATGTTTCGACTCCCAAAAAATAACTACTTCCCAAAAAAGCTCAAAATTACGAACCAATAGCAGAGACAAAGAGGATGGAGAGAGAGAGAGAGGTGGGGGCCGAACAAGGGCCGAAATGGAGGGGGGGGTAGGGGAAATGCAGGTTTCAAGCCCGGGCCCTACCCACAGTTTTGATAATGAGGGTGGACATATGTTATTTTCGCTTACCCTGAGGCAGGCCAAAAAAACGGATTCGAGTCTTTGGCGTCCCGTTCTAGAGGTGGCCCTTTTAAATATATATTATATATTATATATATTATTATAAATATATATTTATATTATATTATATATATATATATATAATATATTTTATTTTTTTTAAAATTATTATATTTTATTTTTTTAAAAATTTGGGAGGTCCCCCTCTATAATGGATGGTGACCCTCGTCCTCAGGAAAAAATAAAACGTACCCCGGGGAAAAACATGGTTTCCCTGGAGCTGTTTGAATATTTTATTTTCCTACCACCCCTTATTTTTTATTTCTTTGGAAAATTTATTAAACGATAGAATACTTTTTTAAAAAAAACATGAATCAATGGAACAATAGTTAAAGATTATGGATTCCTCCAGCCCCCAACCAAAGCGGATGCGACCAAGTATGCAGCAAGCATTTCCCTCGGATGGCCACTGAGGCGCTGGAACATGAAAGTAGCTGACCTTGGGTCCCCGGTGGTGTCGATTGAGTCTGGAACCCAAGTCTTTAAGGAAACGTTGTGGCATTTTCCCTATGATCCCAAGGTCTCTGATCCCAGTGGACAAATTCATACTGTTGGCTTATGTCCCTGTACTTGCTGATCTTGTACTCCTCCCTGTGGTCGGCAGTTCCCTCCCTGTCGCCCACACACTGTGATGTATATAGGTGTCAGCCAGTGTGGAAACACAGGTATAGTCCCATGCTAGGGGCTTTGCCATTCTTCCAAGGATAGATGGTGTTTCCCGTCGAGGCGTGTTGTGTTCCTTTAGGAGCATAATATTAAGGAGGGTAGGGTGCTGGAGGTGGCGGGTTTCAGGTGGTTTAACCTTGCATCTGCCGGTTTGAAAGGAGGGTGGGTATACAAATTTAAAGGAGGCGAGCCCATTTGTTTTGCAGAGAAGTGGGGGAGGAGGAGGAAGGGTGTTGCGCATGGATGGTTGGTGGTTAGGCAAAGGGTGTGGCCTTTGTAAGCGTGAACGCGCCTGCAGAGAATAACGTACAGGTGAAGCAGGAATTTGTGTGTGAGGACCTTGTGTTTTTCTTCCGGGCATTCCCGGGATTACAATGTAGGAGGTGACTGGAATTGTGTTATTAGGAGGGCCGATGTGGAACCGAAAGGGGCAGGCTATGTGTCTGTGACCCTAAGAGATTTAATGAGGGAATTCAGTTACAGGATGCGTTTGAGGGGGAAGTCGTGGGGACAGAGCATACGTTTGTTTTGGAGAGGGTATGCAGCGAGGTCAGATAGAGTGTATCTTTCCTTGGGGTTGTAGTGCAATCTTTCAAAACTGTTGAAGTAGCTTTGTCGGATCAAAGGAGCAGTGTTAGTGGAGGTAGTGTGGGAGGCTCTTGCGGAAATATACAGGAGTTATGGAAATTAAACATAAGTGTATTGAGTGATTTAGGAGGGGTTAGAGGGATTTTTGTCATATGGAAGGAGCTTAGCGAGGACGCACGGGGGGGGGGGGTGGAAGATGTCATGAAATGGTGGGATTGTGTAGCCCAAGAAAGGATTTGGAAATATTATGTGAGGGAGGGTAAAACGCATAAATAATTCAAATATGGGCTTTCAAATTATTTAGGGACAGGTTAAAGGGTTGGTTTTGGGCAGGGGGCTGTGGGGGCAACCATCCTATGGATGAAATTGTCGAGGTCAAGGGGAGACCCGAGGGAAATTACAAAACGAGAGGTTTTCAGAAGGTAAGGGTGCAGCAGGGGTAGAGGAAGGTTTCTTTGGGGAGACAGCCCATTGGCGTGTGTGTTGCGACGTCAAAAAGCAAAGGCAGCACGTTATGGCCATTCCAAGGTTAGTGGTTCATGAGATGGCAGGAGGTTATAGGGTAGGTCAGGAGATACAGGCTACGAAAGGTATGTGTGCATATGCGGATAAATGGTATGAAAGATATTGGACAAGGGGGGGGGGGGGGGATGTGGCTTTAGAGGGAAGGGTTTTGTGAGTATGAGACGTGTAATTTAGGGAATAGTGATAGGAAGGCTTTAGGAGGGGTAATAACGGAAGAGGAAAAATAGAATTGGCATTAAGGGAATGAGGAAGGGCAAACCCCCAAAAGGGGAATAGCGGTCTCCCAGCTGAATTTTATCTACAACATTGGGAGGTGATAAGGGGTTTCATGGTTAGGTTATTAAATCAGATGAAGGGTGAAGGTGTGATGGGGGACAAGCAAGCAAA
>NW_026470724.1:0-11963 GCF_026875155.1 Cherax quadricarinatus | reverse complement strand
TGGATATTAGGACAAGCTTACCGCTCTACATTTCTGCTTTATAGTTATCGATTGTGTTTTATAAGGGCACCTAAAACCCCGTCTGTTTATAGTCTGCTTTATTGTCTAGCGAATCCACTTGAAACCGGTCAAGGGTTCGGAACCAGTTAGATCTGATCAGTGGATCACTTATTTAAAACACATCTGGTCGGCGATTTGGGCTAACACATGAAGGAATACTGGAAATTATTAAACCGAGTAATATGTGATTAGATTGATACAAAAGTATAACTTGCGTGTTGGAGAACCGGTGAGTGCTGGCAGCTCCTACAATGACGAACGGTTGAGATCTCAACCCTTATTTACAGCCTGAAGGTTTATAGATCACTGTATCTAGCTTTTCTAGATTTTTTCCGTCTTCACCACAACAATTGCTATGTTATCACTATAATTGGCTGGTGAAGATTATTGGAGGAAAGTCACTTTTGCTGGAGTAATATTTGCTTTTCGTTGTGTATACAGTGGACCCCCGCATAGCGAACGCCTTGCATAGCGAACAATCCGCATAGCGAACGCTTTGTTCGCTAAAATTTTGCCCCGCATAGTGGACAAAAACCCGCTCAGCGACCTTCGTCCGAGACGCGTCCAATGTGCGCCCTCAGCCAGCCTCACATGTGCCGCCCGTCCCATTGTTTACCAGCCAGCCTCCGCGGTAACATTCAAGCATACACTCGGAATATTTCGTATTATTACAGTGTTTTCGGTGCTGTTTGTGGAAAATAAGTGACCATGGGCCCCAAGAAAGCTTCTAGTGCCAACCCTACACCTCAAAGGGTAAGAATACCATTGAAATGAAGAAAGAGATCATTGATAAGTATGAAAGTGGAGTACGTATCATCGACCTGGTCAGGTTGTACAAGAAACCAAAATCAACCATCGCTTCTATTGTGGGCAAGAAAACGGCAATCAAGGAAGCTGTTGTTGCCAAGGTTTAACTGTGTTTCGAAACAAAGATCGCAAGTGATGGAAGATGTTGAGAGACTCTTATTGGTGTGGATAAATGAAAAACAGCTAGCAGGAGATAGCGTCTCTCAAGCGATCATATGTGAAAAGGCTAGGAAGTTGCATGACGATTTAATTAAAAAAATGCCTGCAACTAGTGATGATGTGAGTGAATTTATGGCCAGCAAAGGTTGGTTTGAGAGATTTAAGAAGCGTAGTGGCATCCATAGTGTGATACGGCAGGGGTGAGGCTGCCAGTTCGGACCACAAAGCGGCTGAAAAATATGTGCATGAATTCAAGGAGTACATAGAATCTGAAGGACTGGAACCTGAACAAGTGTTTAATTGTGATGAAACAGGCCTGTTCTGGAAGAAAATGCCAAGCAGGACCTACATTACTCAGGAGAAAAGGCACTCCCAGGACATAAGCCTATGAAAGACAGGCTTACTTTGTTGATGTGTGCCAATGCTAGTGGTGATTGCCAAAGTTAAGCCTTTATTAGTGTATCACTCTGAAACTCCCAGAGCGTTCAGGCAAAGAATGTCCTCAAGGATAATTTGTGTGTGCTGTGGAGGGCAAACAGTAAGGCATGGGTCACTAGGGAATTTTTCTATAACTGGTTACACCATGCATTTGCCCCCAATGTGAAAGATTACCTAATTGAAAAGAAATTAGACCTTAAGTGCCTCCTGGTGTTAGACAATGCCCCTGGTCATCCTACAGACGTGGCAGAGCGACTTTATGGGGACATGAGCTTCATTAAGGTGAAGTTTTTGCCTCCTAATACCACTCCTCTCCTGCAGCCCATGGACCAGCAGGTCATTTCCAACTTCAAGAAACTGTACACAAAAGCTCTGTTTCAAAAGTGCTTTGAAGTGACCACAGACACTCGATTGACTCTTTTAGAGTTTTGGAAGGATCACTTTAATATCCTCAATTGTGTAAACCTTATAGGTAAGGCTTGGGAGGGAGTGACTAAGAGAACCTTGAACTCTGCTTGGAAGAAACTGTGGCAGATGTGTAGACAAAAGGGATTTTGAAGGGTTTGAGGCTAACCCTGAGAGGAGTAGTATACCAGTTGAGGAATCAATTGTGGAATTGGGGAAGTCCTTGGGGTTGGAGGTTAGTGGGGAGGATGTGGAAGAGTTGGTGGAGGAGGACAATGAAGAACTAACCACTGATGAGCTGATAGATCAACTTCAAGAGCAAGAGGCCAGACCTGGGGAAACTGGTTCAAAGGAGGGGAGAGAGAAATTGAAGGAATTGCCTACTTCAAAGATTAAGGAAATGTGTGCAAAATGGCTTGAAGTGCAAACCTTTTTTGATGAAAATCCCCTCAACACAGCTATTGCAAGCCGTGCTGGTGACTGTTACAATGACACTGTTGTGAACCACTTTAGACAAATCATAAAGGAACGAGAGGTACAGGCCACTATGGACAGATATGTTGTGCGAAAGAAGTCCAGTGACTCTGAGCTGGTCCTAGTGGCATTAAAAGAAGAAGGGAAGTAACCCCAGAAAAGGACTTGCTACCTCAAGTCCTAATGGAAGGGATTCCCCTTCTAAACACTAACACCCTCCCTCCCCTCCTCCCATCCCATCAATCATCACCAGATCTTCAATAAAAGTAAGTGTCATGTAATTGTGCATGCCTTTTTCAGTTTGTGTGTACTAAAATTAACATTTTTTTGTGGTAAAAAAAATTTTTTTTCATACTTTTGGGTGTCTTGCACGGATTAATTTTATTTCCATTATTTCTTATGGGGAAAATTAATTCGCATAGCGAACATTTCGCATAACGACCAGCCCTCTTGCACGGATTAAGTTCGCTATGCGGGGGTCCACTGTATTGCGACCGCTGCTAACAACAGGTTATATGAATTTCCACTATATACATCTAGTATTTCAAGAATGAAGAAAAACTAATGATGGTCACTCCACTCCACTAAGTACCATTATATTACTGGTTGGTTGCTACTACAACGCTGTGGTAAGGTTTCTGGATGATTATTGGTCTTTTTGTAAACCTTCACTGATATCGTATTTTTTTTTTTTTTACATAACTGTACACTTTTTGTATTTTCTCAGGATTTTGCAACTTATCATAATTTAGAAGAAAAATTTTTTCCCCACTGGTATCACTAGATTAAATGCGAGGTACACTAGCAGACTAGGAAGATTATTAAAACAGCTGACCTATGTGGAAGGTTTCTGGCGACTGCTGGCACCTGCCTCTTTAAGCCTATCACTTCAGTTACAATTACACCTGTTTTAAATGACACTTTAGCATTTATTATCTATATACTAGGGTGCCACTGTAGTATACACTGTAACACTATGTATACACAATATTATCAGGGAGACTTTCTATCCTCTGACAAAGAAAAGTTCTATTATTATTATTTTGCACACGGCATGCTAGGCCTATGATTCCCCTCTGGGAGTATACTCTGCTAGGTATTGCACACTAATCCTCCTTTTTTGACTCAGTATATATTATTTTCTTCCCAAGATTGGTTCCAAGCGCTAGAGGGATGTATCGTATAAGATCGCTGGCACAAATTAAAGTTCTAGCATGTAAGAGAGACCATGAAAACACGAGAGAACACGGAACACAACGAGGCATGCAGCACACAGTGCATAGAGAAAAAAAAAAAGTTTTTTTTTATTTAAAACAGCAACTTTGCACTGTATTTTTGTATGGTATTTATGGTTGTATTCTAGTTTTTCTGGTCTCATTTTATAGAATGGAAGAGATATTGCAGGAATTGAGATGATTTTGATTGGTTTCACAATGAAAAGTACCTTGAAACTGAGCTGTAAGTCTGTATAACAGTAAATCTTCTATTTTTTGTGAGAATAAATATTCAAAGTGTAAAGCAAAAGAAATGTAAGAGGGGCCTGGGGACATGACTAATGAACAGAGGAAATGTTATTTTAGTGCCAGAAATGTTTGTCTTGTTTATTCTGGGCCCTATTTGGAAATTGGCATCTTTTGAAATTTGTGTGCAATTGGCAAAATTGCTAATTTCTGACCACTTTATTCGATAGTTGAAATCGGTAAGTGGGTGGTTTCTTGTACTCATTCGATAGACAAAATGGAGTTATAGTGAAATAATTATGATTTTTGTCGACTAGTACACTGGAATTGGCCAAAAATTGGGCTCAAAGTGGGTGAAATCGCCGATGCATAAACATGGTTGAGACTGCTAAATTCGCGAGAGCATAATTCCATAAGTTTTCCGTCAAATTTCATACTTTTGGTGTCATTATGATCGGGAAAACATTCTCAATCTTTTTATATAATTTTTTTTTTTCTGAAAAATTTTCGACCCTGAGAACAAGTTTAGGGGAGGGCCTCTTGACCCTGAAAGGGTTAATATCCCAACAAAAAGCTGCTGTGCGGATGATCACCAACTCTTGTGCCAGAAAGCACCCCCCACCACTCTTCAAACCCTTTAATTTACTAAATATACAAAATATACACTCATATTATTGTGCCTGCTATATACAGTAAGGCCCCGCTTTACGGCATTTTGCTTTACGGCGTTCCGCTAATACGGCAATGTCAAATTATGACCAAAATTTGCTATACGGCAAGCGGTCTTTCAAATACGGCACCCCCACCACCAGGTTTGTTTACATTTTCCATGACCTCATCTATTATGTCAGGAAACTTTCCAAAATTTCAAGTGTTTTAAAGTTACTGCATATTTTATATGTACTACTCTGATAATTATACTTATGTGTACCTGTACTTAAATATACTTACACACTGTGCTGGTGTGCAGGTACACATTAAAATCGCTAAGTCTCTCTCTACTCATGACGCCAATACTACGTAACAATAACCACTCTTTGGCACACTAAATGTCTTATTTTACATCAATATAGGCATTTTCATTAATCCATCTATGATATTTTCCTCAAAATTATATATGAAACCCATTACATAGCATATAAACATGATACATACACTCACAGAATAAAAATTGACATAAATATGAGATTTGTTTACCAAGCAGCTGTGTAGGAATTGTCGGAAGAATTACGTTTTCTCTAGTCAAACTGGGGGATAACTGTAGAAAAATATTCTTTTTGTATGCCTTTACTCTATATATAGCAATTCACGACCCTTGTGGGTTTAGCGCTTTTTATAATAATAATAATAATAATAATAACAATAATAATATTATTATTATTATCTTCATTCACTCTAAAAATGGTGTGTTGCTGTTTGTTTATTCTGAAGTAACTTGTACAACTTGTACACAATGTAAGAGTATCTGTATTGTGAAGTAATATTATTATAATAAAAAAAATACTAAGGTAAATGTTTTACAAACTCCTACAAGTGGATGTGAATGAACTAAAAGTAGACACATATTAATACGCATTTATTTCGCCTGACCAAGTGATCGTCCACTACCTGTTCAGTTTGTGTTCTTGCATTGTCTCAACTCTGTATCTCGTTCTCTCTCTCATTTACTCTTTCGTTAACTAGTTGGCTCTCATTGACGATGGCGTCTAAGGTTAGCTGTGATAAAAAGAGAAGTCGTAAGCCTCTTGCTTTAATTAAGTGCCAAGTTAGAGGATGATGGTGTGCCATTCTGATTTTATTCAATAAACACCCAGCCACTCACCTCTCACACATTAATATTAATATTTTAAGGTAAGTAATAAGTGTACTCTGTGTGTATCTTACCTTTTATTGTGTTTTTAATGCCTATTTCTATTGCTAACTTAATATAAGTTAGTGTAAACTTGTTGTCTGGCATTTATTGCATATTTTACATGCTCTGATAATAATATTTGTGGAGCTGTGTGGTAGCCGGATGGAGGGACAACATTACGTTTTCTCTGCTCAGCCATCAGAGAAAACGTATGAATCTGTGTTTGGCCCAGCCACTCCCTCACTCCGCTTTTGTTTATAATTTTCGGCATGAATTATTCATTACTTCTACCTTCGTTTATGATGGCATCTAAAGGTAGTTGTTAGAAATGATTAAATTCAGTGAACAAGGCATGTCGATGTTAATAATATGGCTCTGGGCCACAGTGTAGGTAGCTGGAAGGTGTAGCCCAGGCTGGCTACACCTACCGGCTACCTACACTGACTTCCTACCAATAAATACTACTCACCTCTCTTCCTATATTAAGACTACACATATTTTAAGGTAAATAATGAGTGTACTGTATGTGTATTTTACCTCTCTGGGATGTTTTAAATATCGTATATTAAGTATGAGACGGGGAGCCAGTACTACCTACACCTGGGCTACCTGCACCTGACTTCCTACAAGTATTACTCACCTCTCTCCCTACATTAAGATTACAAATACTTTAAGATAAGTAATGAATTTACTGTGAATGTATTTTACTTTGTGTGTTTTTAATGCCTGGTTCTATTACTAACTTAATATAATTTAGTGTATACTTGTTGTCTGACATTTATATGCATTTATAAATGAAACAAAATGACGTTCTGCCTTCCGGCGATGTCTGCTTTCCGTCGACAGCCTGGAACCTAACCCGCCATACAAGTGGGGCCCTGCTGTATACACAATATTAAACTCGAGTATAAATCCTCCACTCAAACTTCTCGATAGCTATAACAGAATACACATCCCTCATGTCAGTCTCACACTATGCAAAAATGCAATGCACATAAAGGGCCCAAAGGTCTGGAATTCATTACCCAAACCAACAAAAAGTCGCCTGCCTGCATACAAATTTAGGGCTATGTTTAAAAATCATCTCTCTCAAGATTAGCCAAACCAACATTATGCTAAATCATCGAAATAGTATTAACTGACCAAATATTACATGACCTCTAGTCTATTAAAACATCAACTTGTACTTAAAATAGTACTGTTTGTTTATTTTATTAACACATCGGGCAATTCCCACCAAGGTAGGGTGGCCCGAATAAGAAAAACTTTCATCATCATTCACTCCATCACTGTCTTGCCAGAGGGGTGCTTTACACTACAGTTATAAAACTGCAACATTAACACCTCTCCTTCAGAGTGTAGACACTATACTTCCCATCTCCAGGACTCAAGTCCGGCCTGCCGGTTTCCCTGAAACTCTTCATAAATGTTACTTTGCTCACACTCCAACAGCACGTCAAGTATTAAAAACCATGTGTCTCCATTCACTCCTATCAAATACGCTCATGCACGCTTGCTGGAAGTCCAAGCCCCTCGCACACAAAACCTCCTTTACCCCCTTCCTCCAACCCTTCCTAGGCTGACCCCTACCCCGCCTTCCCTCCACTACAGATTTATACACTCTCAAAGTCATTCTGTTTTGTTCCATTCTCTCTACATGTCCAAACCACCTCAACAACCCCTCCTCAGCCCTCTGGATAATAGTTTTGGTAATCCCACACCTTCTCCTAATTTCCAAACTACGAATTCTCTGCATTACATTCACACCACACATTGCCCTCAGACATGACATCTCCACTGCCTCCAGCCTTCTCCTCATTGCAACATTCATCACCCATGCTTCACACCCATACAAGAGTGTTGGTAGAACTATACTCTCATACATTCCCTTTTTGCTTCTATGGACAAAGTTCTTTGTCTCCACAGACTCCTAAGTGCACCGCTCACCCTTTTCCCCTCATCAATTCTGTGATTCACCTCATCCTTCATAGACCCATCTGCTGACATGTCCACTCCTAAATATCTGAATATCTGATATCCAGTCTTTCATCACCTAATCTTTTTATCCTCATAACCTTACTCTTTCCTATATTCACTTTTAATTTTATTCTTTTACATACCCTACCAAATTCATCCACCAACCTCTGCAACTTCTCTTCAGAATTCAAATTCAAAGTTTATTCTCTATAAGGATTACAATGCTGAGTTTACAGAAATTTGGTTATTGTTTGGTTTAACATGTAGTAAAATTGAGATTACAGAGTGTACCACTAGAGCGCTTAGCATGGCTAGGCACTGTGTCATCAGCAAAGACCAACTGTGACAACTCCCACTTTGTGTTTGATTCTTTATCTTTTAACTCCACACCTCTTGCCAAGACCCTAGCATTCACTTCTCTTACAACCCCATCTATAAATATATTGTACAACCACGGTGACATCACACATCCTTGTCTAAGGCCTACTTTTACCGGGAAATAATCTCCCTCTCCTACATACTCTAACTTGAGCCTCACAATCCTCGTAAAAACTCTTCACTGCTTTCACTAACCTACCTGCAAGATCTGCCACATTGCCCCCCTATCCACCGTCATATGCCTTTTCTAAATCCATAAATGCCACAAAAACCTTTATCCTTATCTAAATACTGTTCACCTAAATACTGTAGACACTTGGTTTACACACCCCCTACCTTTCCTAAAGCCTCCTTGTTCATCTGCTATACTACTCTGTCTTACTCTTAATTCTTTCAATAATAACTCTACCATACACTTTACCAGGTATACTCAACAGACTTTTTTTTTTTATTTATTATCACACCGGCCGATTCCCACCAAGGCAGGGTGGCCCGAAAAAGAAAAACTTTCACCATCATTCACTCCATCACTGTCTTGCCAGAAGGGTGCTTTACACTACAGTTTTTAAACTGCAACATTAACACCCCTCCTTCAGAGTGCAGGCACTGTACTTCCCATCTCCAGGACTCAAGTCCGGCCTGCCGGTTTCCCTGAATCCCTTCATAAATGTTACTTTGCTCACACTCCAACAGCACGTCAAGTATTAAAAACCATTTGTCTCCATTCACTCCTATCAAACACGCTCACGCATGCCTGCCGGAAGTCCAAGCCCCTCGCACACAAAACCTCCTTTACCCCCTCCCTCCAACCCTTCCTAGGCCGACCCCTACCCCGCCTTCCTTCCACTACAGACTGATACACTCTTGAAGTCATTTCTGTTTCTCTCCATTCTCTCTACATGTCCGAACCACCTCAACAACCCTTCCTCAGCCCTCTGGACAACAGTTTTGGTAATCCCGCACCTCCTCCTAACTTCCAAACTACGAATTCTCTGCATTATATTCACACCACACATTGCCCTCAGACATGACATCTCCACTGCCTCCAGCCTTCTCCTCGCTGCAACATTCATCACCCACGCTTCACACCCATATAAGAGCGTTGGTAAAACTATACTCTCATACATTCCCCTCTTTGCCTCCAAGGACAAAGTTCTTTGTCTCCACAGACTCCTAAGTGCACCACTCACTCTTTTTCCCTCATCAATTCTATGTTTCCCACCTCATCTTTCATAGACCCATCCGCTGACACGTCCACTCCCAAATATCTGAATACGTTCACCTCCTCCATACTCTCTCCCTCCAATCTGATATTCAATCTTTCATCACCTAATCTTATTCCCCTATAATTTTTGCACTCTCTTTTATCCCCTTTGCCTTTATACAAAGGAACTATGCATGCTCTCTGCCAATCCCTAGGTACCTTATCCTCTTCCATAAATTTTTTAAAATAATAGCACCAACCACCCCAAAAGTATATCCCCTCCTGCTTTTAACATTTCTATCTTTATCCCATCAATCCAGCTCCCTTACCCCTTTTCTTTCTACCAACTGCCTCACGAATTTCCCCCCTCACCGCAACTGGCTCTTCCTCACTCCTACAAGATGTTATTTCTCCTGCCCTATACAGGGAATCACAGCTTCCTATCTTCATCAACATTTAACAATTACTCAAAATATTCCCTCCATCTTCCCGATACCTCTAACTCTTATTTAATAATTTCTCCTCCCCTATTTTTAACTGTCAAATCCATTTGTTCCCTAGGCTTCCTCAACTTATTAATCTCACTCCAAAACTTTTTCTTATTTTCAACAAAATTTGTTGATAACATCTCACCCACTCTCTCATTTGCTCTCTTTTACATTGCTTCCCACCACTCTCTTAACCTCTCTTTTTCTCTCCATATACTCTTCCCCCTTGTATCCCCTTCTACTTTGTAAAAACTTCTCATATGTTAACTTTTTCTCCTTACTACTCTCTTTACATCATCATTCCACCAATCGCTCTTCTTCCCTCCTGCACCCACTTTCCTGTAACCACAAACTTCTGCTGAACACTCTTACACTACAGTCTTAAACCTACTCCATGCATCTTCGACATCTTTGCCTATACTCTCACTAGCCCATCTATCCTCCAATAATTGTTTATATCTTACCCTAACTGCCTCCTCTTTTAGTTTATACACCTTCACCTCTCTTACTTGCTGCTTCTATTTTCCTTGTATCCCATCTACCTTTTACTCTCACTGTAGCTACAACTAGAAAGTGATCTATCTGTGGCCCCTCTATAAACATGTACATCCTGAAGGCTACTCAACAGTCTTTTATCTACCAATACATAGTCCAACAAACTTCTGTCATAACACCTTACATCACATCTTGTAGACTTATTTATCCTCTTTTTCTTAAAATACGTATTACTTATAACTAAACCCCTTTCTATACAAAGTTCAAAGGGCTCCCATTATCATTTACACCTGTCACCACATCCTCTCTAAATGTTTCTCCTACTTTAGCATTTAGGTCCCCTACCACAATTACTCTCTCACTTGGTTCAAAGGTTCCTGTACATTTGCTCAACATCTCCCAAAATCTCTCTCTCTCTCTCCTCTACACTCCTCTCTTCTCCAGGTGCATGCACACTTATTATGACCCACTTTTCACATCCGACCCTTATTTTAATCCACATAATCCTTGAAATTACACATTTATATTCCCTCTTCTCCTTCCATAACTGGTCCTTCAACATTATTGCTACTCCTTCCTTAGCTCTAACTCTCTCAGCTACTCCTGACTTAATCCCATTTATTTCTCCCCACTGAAACTCGGCTACCCCCTTCAGCTTTGTTTCACTTAGGGCCAGGACATCCAACTTCTTTTCATTCATAACATAAGCAATCATCTCTTTCTTATCATCTACACTACATCCATGCATATTCAAGCATCCCAGTTTTATAAAGTTTTTCTTCTTCTGATTTTTAGTAAATGTGCACAGGAGAAGGGGTTACTAGCCCATTGCTCCCGGCATTTTAGTCGCCTCACACGACACGCATGGCTTACGGAGGAAAGATTCTTTTCCACTTCCCCCATAGACAACAGAAAGAAAAAAAAGCAAGAACAAGAGCTATTAAGAAAAGGAAGAAAAACCCTAGATGTGTGTATATATATGTTGAAGATTGAGACACTTATGCAGCATATGGGAATCTTTATTCAGGAAACGTTTCACCACACAGTGGCTTCATCAGTCCAATACAAAGAGGAAGGTGTAAGGAGAGGAGGAGAATGAGGTAATCAGTCCCTCAACCTGGAGTCGATGTGTTCAGTCCATCAATCTTGTAGAATGTACAGCATAGGGCCGTAGATGTGGCTTATATACTGTAGTGAGGTGAGATGAAGCAGGCGGAGGCAGGGTCATAGTGGTACCATCCACTAATCGAAGTAGGTCATCGTCCAAAGGTTGAACAAGTGTTGAAGAATTCTTTGTAACAAGATCCCATGATGCTGCAGTGTCTGACAGTTGTGATGAATGGTTTGAAAAACCGACAAGTTGAAGATTGAGACACTTATGCAGCATATGGGAATCTTTATTCAGGAAACGTTTCGCCACACAGTGGCTTCATCAGTCCAATACAAAGAGGAAGGTGTAAGGAGAGGAGGAGAATGAGGTAATCTTCAACTTGTCGGTTTTTCAAACCATTCATCACACACATATATATATATATACAGTGGACCCCCGCATAACGATGGCATCACATAGCGATTATTTCGCATACCGCTTACTTTAATTGCAAAAATTTTGCCTCACATACCGCTTAAAAACCCGCTTACCGATTTTCGTCCGAGACACGTCCAATGTGCGGCCTGAGCCACGCTCACATGTTCCGCCGGTGGCATTGTTTTTCCAGCCAGCCTCCGCGGTAACATCCAAGCATACAATCGGAAATTTCGTATTA